>JAFEMH010004569.1:185000-202704 GCA_022495995.1 Adenophora triphylla var. japonica
TATCATTAAAGATCTGCGTCTTGACTTGGAGGGACAAGCAGAGATATCTTGTATCAAAATTTCTCTGATTTTCGATTATAAAGCAAGTAGACAAGTGATATTTGCAATTCATGCGTGTATTTCGGGATGGGATAGAAGCCACTGACTGTTATCCCAAGCGTCTGACCGCTAACCGTAGGGTTATCTTTGAGTGGAAAATGCCTCAACCGAGTTTTCTTTATAGCGTTAGGTCGGAATTGAAACTTTTTGATTAATTATTATAATAATAAATCTACTTTCAAAGTTTCAATCTTTTAGACAAATCTTGTGCAAAAGCTGCAACTATTTTCCGCCCGCACACATCTATCTATCACGTACAACCCTTTACCCATGTAGGGTTATCTTTAAGTGGAAAATCTCAAGTTTTTGCACAAGGCGTTAGGTCAGATTGAAACTTTGATTAATTATTATAATAATAAATCTACTTTCAAAGATTTCAATCTTTGGGCCAATGCTAATGCCAAACATTATGCAGAGCTTTCCACCCGCTACCCTCTATCACGTACAACCACTACCATGGGGTTATCTTTGGAGTGGAAAATCTCAAATTTTTGCACAAGCGTTAGGTCCCAAAGATTGAAACTTTGAAAGTAGATTTAGCGATTAATCGAGAAAACAGAAAATCCCTGACTTCGGTTTGTAGAAGATACAAAAGCTGCCGGTTGGGGTTTTCTTTGTTTTGATTAATGCTAATAGTAAATCTACTTTTAAAGTTTCAATCTTTGAGCCAATGCAACGAAATGCGATAAACTTTGATATTTTCATTCGGAGTTAATAACATGTTATATTTAGTAAATATAACGTGTTACATATTTAATCAAACATAACATGTTACATATCGACAATTAGATAAGTTACTAAATATCTAATTTTGAGTCTTTTAAAGTCGAGGGGGAGGAAGGGGGTAGAATGTACTGGTCAATAATGTGTAACATATTCAACCGGAACTTAGTACACTACCTTAGTATGGTTCTAGATCCCCATTTTGGGCGATTGTGACGCGAGCATCGCGAACGGTGATGTAATATCGCTACGTTTCGGCGCCTGATATCCAATCCTGGCACCCTAGATGCACCTTAGGGTATTGTGGTTGGTGGTTAACATCTTAAAATATAAATAAGATGAGAGCCTTTCGCCATGCCCTGAAATCGTCAATCCATCTTTGATCCAAGAAATATAGAGCAAATAAGTTCTTGTGAGTTTGAGCGAAAGGATATACATATTTGTTTTTTAAGGCAGCAAGAGTTTTTCGAGTTTTGTTCCACGTCCTCTTCTCTCTAAGGATCTCAAAAACATCATAGCCATGTTCTTGTCGATGTCACAATGCTTTTTACCTCTTCACTTGGTGTTATACGGTCACAAGTAAAAACAAGGTAGCACGGATATAACGCAGTTGAAGAGAAACAAAACTTTCCTCCAATTTTTTTAATCTCCACCACTTCCCATTTTACTCGAGATCTGATTGCGAGAATCTTTCTCGCGTGAGCTTGAAGGCGGCGGTGTTGCCCTCAATCTCCACGGTTGCTCATGTGCAGCCCGAGTGAGATTGAGGCTCATTCAACACCGCCGGCGACTCATGAAGAAGAGTGCGTCCTGTCGAAGATGCTTGGAAGGTGGGATTGAAAAAATTAACGTGGAGGAAAAAGTCTGTTCCTTCTCTTCATTCTGGTGTTATCTTTTATTGTGCCTTGTTTTGCTAATGACATCTATATCACGATGTGAAGAAGTAAACAGACTGAGCGCTAATCAGCCTAGCTCAGCATTAATGTTGTGATCTTTGAAATTCTTAGAGAGGAGGGCGAACAGTGGCTGAAGGCTGGAAAAACCTATATTAAACGGCAGAAAGATCACTTTAATAACTAAACGAAAGAGGCTTCATGTGCTATACATCTTTCTTTGTTAGCCCGAGCCCGAGATAAGGAGTTTTGATAGTTGTGGATGATAACGACTCTGCATATTGTTTATAAATGTTAATTTAATTCATCGTTGTAAAATTATATATTTTACAACAAAGAATTAAATGATTAATATTTAAAATTATTCCATGATAGTAATCACTTACATTTCGGGATGGGATAGGTTTATCAACATGCGCAAGGACGAGTAGGTGAATTTAGGTAGGGACACCATTATCCTTTAGTTTAGTTTGTGAACTAGAGCTCAAGATTTGTGTTGATACAATTATTCACAATATTAATAGGTAAAAAGTCGGCCAGCAGCCCCAATTTAAATGAGCAGTATGGAGCATTACAAATGGAGAAATTGTTTCCGCGAGTTTCAATTTCAACAAGGACATTCTTGAACTCACTGCGCTTTCACCAAAAACAACACTGGAAACTTATGTGACAGAGGTATAGCATGCCATGTGCAGCTTGGTCTCTAAAAGATTGTTGAAGATTGACATCTGGCTCTGAGCTGCACTTTCCATTGCTTCGTGTACTTTTTGGGATTCGGAGCGACAATGTGTTCACCCTGTCATGTCTGAGCGATACGAGATTGCCCCGCCAACTTGATGGAGGATTTTCGAGCAACGGCTGGTGTGGTTGAGTCGAGGACGCATGGCATTTCCTCGAGGACATTGGAGACGACTTCGATTCTGACGGAGACAACTATCTGAATTCTTGGGATTATCGTGCAGACTGGGTATCGGGCATTGTCGTTGACGATAGATCGCCCAGACTTGACTGCATATAGCCAGATTGAGTCGGACCAGCCCCGGCCATTTGTTTGATCACATCAGCTCCAATTCGTGATATTCATTCATGTTGCTCATTACGTACGCGCATACTTCTGCGCCACTACGTCGGAGGTGTGTCCAGTTACGCGCTGTTAGAGACTCATCAGGCAGCTGAGAGGTGATCGAGGAGTTGACATCCAGAGCATATTCAATCTGGTCAGGGAGCGATGGACATCATTCCACTGTTGCTAAGCGGAGAGCATACCACGGCATTGATAGATTAGTTTGAGATCCGGAGTACTGTGGCGGGTTCGCACTGACCCAGTGATTACTATCATTCAAGACACAGTAGGCTGTATGAGAGATTTCGCTTGATCTGTATGCAATCTTTGCCGAGAGGGCGAGAATGGGCATTACAGCAGGTGAGGCGGTGGCGCGACAACAGATAATTGAGGGATGCCGCTACTCGCGAGAGTTGGCATAGGAGGTTGGCCTTGGCCCGATATGAGACCGCATGAGCACTCGACTATTGGATCTCCGCGCATGGGGATTGGCACGGCATTATGAGAGAATATTCGTGATTTGGGCGGAATTAGTCGATTATTGTCCGACTTCTTCAGGAGACTACATGTATCACATCCTTTTGCATTCCATCTCTAACACAGCGTGACATGACTGGATACGGAAGTACATGACAGACCATTCCGGACTTTGGAGAGAAAGCGATTGATTGTGACTAATATCAATCTGCCGAAGTGATTATGATTCTGAGGCCTCCCGAGACTACACATTTCACTTTGGCGTAGCATTTCTAGAGGGCTTTCTTCCCGATACTGACCACTACTCATTGCATGCACTAGAGGTAGCACATTTCGACCACTTAGAGTATCTCAAGACGTAGTACAGGAGCGACGGAGGTCCCTGTACGGCTTCAGATGATAGGAGGCTCAGCGGCAGGAGTGTTTTAGGGCGAGCACTATTCTTCCATTACCGACATTAAGAGGCATGGAGGCCAAGAGCAACCACGATGAAATCCCAGCACTGCGACATTGCGTAGCGGACATGCTATGAAGACGGGGAGATTCGGAGAGCCGCTTTGAGAAATGATCCTGAAGTGAAGTCAGCTCGCGAGGAGGCCTTGAGGCGGGGAAAGAAGCGATGACTGAGAGCTGCCTACCGGAGGCGGTTGATCCACAAACGGCTCGCATCGATACACTGAGCCGGGGCCGAGGGTCAATGACCGACTTTTCAACATGCACCTAGACCAAAGAACTTTCCCTCCCGGGGCCCAGAGGCATGGAGGGAAGAGTAGAGATTCGAGTTCGGGGAGGCGGGAGCGAGTTCCTAGACAACTTTAAGAAGACCTGTTAATATATTGTTAAATATGAGTTAGAAAGCTTTATATTTATTTTAAGAAGATGTGTGTTGCTTTTAAGTTTTGTAATTCAAATTTAGGGAATGATAATACGTTAATTACTTCTAAAGCTGTTAATATATTATGAAATCCAATAATTATTAACATCCCGTTTTGTTTCATCCGTCGATTAAATTGAGTGTACGCATAATATATGGATTGCAATGCAGGGTGATGTACGGTTAACGATGATCGTAGTTGGATGTATAGCGGAAGTTGCCGAATCAACGCGGTATCAATCTGAGTTTTATAGAGGGTTGAAGGGGTTTGTTGAATTTGCTCAATTAAATAAAACCGGTCACATGGATAAGGATGGTAAGATTAGGTGTCCATGCGACAAGTGTTGTAATGTCAAGTATCTAAGCTTGATCGAGACTCGAAACATCTTTTGCGTAACGGGTTTGAAGTTGGGTACAAACGGTGGACCCGTCATGGTGGTTTGAGATTGCGCACAAATGTTGCGAATAATCCCCCTTGAGAATATTCATGTACCTCCCGAACCCGAACCTATTATTCGGACAAATGAAGAACCACCTTTGAATATGGAAGATATGGTTAGGGATGCGGCAGTCCTTCCTTCGATTGGTCGAGAGAACCAACAAGAAGAACCAACCCCTGCGGCCAAGAAATTTATTGATGCTATGGACTACGCAAAAGAAGGTCTATCCGGGTTGCGAGATCGAGTGTGTTGGAGGCATGTGGCCGAGCTCCTTAACATAAAGGCGATTGCAATATTAGCTTGATGCAGCTATAATCGTATCATGAAAGCAATTAGCGGATGTTGCCGAAAGAGAATAAGATGGTTACAAACTTTTATGAGACAAAGAAGTTGGTTGGGCGAGATTGGGCTATGTTATGAAAAGATTGATGCGTGTAAGAATGACTTGCATGCTATTCTACAAGGAAGATTCACGAGAAGACGAGTGTTGATTTGCGGACAAAGTAGATATAAGCCAGTCGGAGGGGAGTTCAAAACACAAGAAAAACGGACCACATAAGGTTGCGTTACATGCCGTTGATTCCAAGAGGCTGCAACGCCTCTACGCGTCTAAATCTACTGCAGAGGCAATGCGTTGGCATAAGGAAAGTTTGCGTGAAGATGGTGTGTTGATTCATCCCAGGTGATGGGGAGGCATGGAAACACTTTGATGAGACTTATCTGACTTTCGTCTGAAGCAAGAAATATACGGTTATGCATACGCTCTGATGGTTTCAATCCGTTTGGTCTGAGGCAAAATCTTACTCTTGTTGGCCGGTTATAGCCACATGCAATCTTCCGCCCTGGTTGTGTATGAGTGATCCTACGTATGTTCTTGTCGTTATTCATCCCCAGCCCCAAACATTGCCAGGAGGAACATTGACGTCTATCTCCAGGCCTTTGATGGGCCAATTGAAGCGACTTTGGGAGGATGGGGTCGAAACGTGGGATGCTTTCAAGCGAGAGAATTTGACATAGAGAATTTGCTTTGATGTGGACGATTAATGACTTCCCTGCATGGGATGTTATCGGGTTGGAGCACCCACGGGAAGTTGGCTGTCCGTATTGTATGAGTGACACAAAGTCTTTCACGCTCACGCACTCTGAAAACCATGTTGGTTCGGTGCCGCCATAGACAATTTCTTCCGGAGGACCACCCATTCGGGACCCGAGAAGAATGCGTTTAAAAAGAACAATATTGACCATGATGAGGCCCCGATTCGTTTAAGTGGTGACACGGTCTATGAGGAGGTATCTAGATTGCCCGATCCTCGGTGGGGAAAAAGTTTTCGAAGACCAAAATACAAGGGTTTGGGACTACCCATAAGCGGATCAAGAGGAGTATATTTTGGGAGCTGCCATACTTGGAAAACAAATCTCATTCGACATAACCTTGACGTGATGCACATTGAGAAGAATGTATTCGATAATGTTTTTAACACGTTGATGGATTTCAAGAGAACAACTAAAGACAACGAAAAAGCTCGAAAGGACCTTAAGGAAATATGTAGGCGGCCGGCCTTAGAGCTTGGTATACGACGTCGATGGTAAACCGGTTAGGACCGATGGCTCGTACGTGCTTACTGAGGAAAAGAGGCTCCTCCTCACAGAAATGGCTCAAGGAGTTAAGGCTTCCCGAGATGGTTACGCGTCTAACATTGGTAAGCTGTGTCAATGTAGAGGAGGGGAAAGTGCGGGGTTTGAAGAGTCACGATTGCCACGTTTTCTTTGGATAGGCTACTTCCGATTGCTCTCGGGGTCTCTTGCGACAATATGCGGGTGGCGTTAACGAGTTAAGTGAGTTTTTCCGAGCGTTAACATCGACCACCTTGCGTGTTGATCACATGAAAAAGCTTGAGGAGAGCATCGTAGTGACTTTGTGCAAACTTGAGAAAGATATTTCCTCCTTCATTCTTTGATTCTATGGAGCATTTACCGGTCCACTTGGCATACGAAGCTAGAGTCGGTGGTCCAGTTCAATACGAGATGGATGTATCCATTTGAGAGGTAATTGAATTTATTCTATTTCTAAATAATTTGAGCGTTAACAATATACCTTCTTTAACATTATTTATGTTTTAATCTACGAATGACTTTTAGGTATCTAGGCCAATTGAAAAGGAAGATGAGCAATAGGGCCGTGGTCGAGGCCTCAATTTCGGAAATTTGTTATCATAGATGAGATTGTTGCCTTTGTCGGAACATATTTTCCTCCCGATGTTGATACGAGATTGACTAGGGTTGGCCGCAATTACGATGGTGGTTTTCCGTCTAAGGGAAACATCTCTGTATTTTCATCCCTGGTCGGTTCCTCGGCAAACGGGTTGGTACGCGTACGTTAACCGCTAAAGAGTTTGCCGCGGTCGAAACGTATGTTCTTCTTAACTGCGACGAAATTGGGGAATATATCAAGTAAGTCATTGATGTTATGTTTACGCCTCGTCGATTAAATTATGCATGTTTAATTACCTCCGCATATGAAATGCCTTGTTTAACCCTATTGCGAGAATGTTTGAAGATTTAGCTCGGGATTTATCTCCGTAACTCATCGCAACTAGGACGAGAAGAGAATTTCCAAGTTGGCTAAGGAAATATGTAAATATTTCGTTTCATTCAAATTTATTCTATACACTTCTTTAAACATTCAATCTTAAAATTGTATTAAATTGGTTACAATATTGTCTTATAGATAGTGAACATCCGGGTGATGCCAAAGGCTGCCGAGGTTAAGACATTTAGCATCATCTCCTGTGACTCCATGAACGTTCATTTATACAACTGTTATTTCGTGAATGGCTATGTGTTTCATACCAAAGCTTACGGTTTGTCTAAATTGACGTGGAATAGCGGTGTGAAGCTTATAGGGAATGATTATTATGGCGTCCTGAAAGAAAGTAGTCGAGGTGGAGTATTTGGGTAGAAACAGTGTTGTCTTGTTCAATTGTGATTGGCGGGATCTTTGTGCGAGGTGTTAAGAAGCACGCCATATTTGACCTCGTCGATGTAAAGGACTCGTCCGAGACATAATGGCGACGACGTCTTCATCTTAGCATCTCAAGCACAACAGGTATACATTACTCCCTACCCTCGTCCGCGACCCGACGGATTGTGGGGCATTTGGATGACCAAGGCTAGGAGCATGATTGACAACCTACCCTCGTCGACAACTACGAGTCGTCATTAGAAGCACCCTATCAAGAGGATGAAATGCCGGTGCCACCTAACGTTTCATCGGCTAATCATCCATTAGATGATGTCACTCATATTCCTCAAAATGTTGATGAACCCGAGGAGGATATCTTACCGGTGAATTTGCCAACTCCCCCGCCTCGTTCGGGTCATCTCGCGCACATTGATATTGATGAATCGGAGGAAGAGGAAGAGGAAGAGGAAGAGGAAGAGGAAGAGGAAGAGGAAGAGGAACCGTAGTTTGATTCATCGTAGTCCGAAGACGAAGATGAAGAACTCGAGTTTTGTAGTAATTCGTAGTCCGAGTGATGATGATGGGGACGAAGATTAATAATAGTTTAAAGTTTAAAATTGTATTGTGAATGCTTTAGATTATTAGAACTTTAAAGTTTTATATGTATTGTGAATGCTTTAGATTATTAGAACTTTAAAGTTTCATATGTATTGTGAATGCTTTAGATTATTTTTAATATCCGTCGTTTTATATATATTGTGAATGCTTTAGATTATTAGAACTTTAAAGTTTTATATGTATTGTGAATGCTTTATATTATTAATAGTTTAAAGTTTTATATGTATTGTGAATGCTTTAGATTATTAGAACTTTAAAGTTTTAGATGTATTGTGAATATATTGTTTCCTATTGTTAAAGTTGTATATTTTAATATTTTTACTTGTAGTACGGATGAGTTCTAGTAGAAAGGGCAAGGGTAAGAGGACCCAAGCCCATTTACACTTTGATTCTTGGGACGCAACCGTCCCGATCCGGTAGCGATGGTGTTGACCCCTCACTCGGTAGTACTAGCTCCACCTGCGGGGCCGGTACTCGGACTACTGTAGATTCGAGGGAGGATATATGTCGGATCTCGGCACTTTATGACCGAGTAAGTAACTCTTCATTAATTTGATATAAGTTGGTTCCTTTTTGCTTTATATATAATTCATTATTTAAGTTAAAATGTTATTGTATAAATATACTTGGCAGGTGGGTAGGTGGATACCCCACCGGCACTAAGATCGGGCACATGCGCGGTCTCGGAAAATGACCGAGTTTTGGCCCAACTGGAAAAATTGCCACGAGAGGCGTGAAGGAGGATGCGTGGGATGAGTTTAAGGTAATGTGTTAATGGTTTTTATTTAAAACTTAAATGTTAGTTTGTTATTAAAATGTTATAATTAATAATGATTATACTCTTTTAGTTTTGTAATGTTATCATTATATGTTGTAAGGCTAAATATTATTGGGATCCGGACATCGCGAGGCGACGGCTAGATATGTTTTCTTTGAGCGAGGCTCACAAGCTATTTAAGGATTTTATTTGTAACATATTTATCTATCCTTAATTAGTTTAATTAACAATGATTATACTCTTTTAATTTTATAATGTCATCATTATATGTTTACAAGATATTCATATTTTTTATAGGTACCACGAAGAAAAATTATTATCTTGCTCGGCTCGCGGCGGGACAACGGACCCTTGTGTCCTACTTATATGACCGATGAGGTGTTTGCTCAATTTTGCGAATATTGGGGGTCGCTGCGGCGAAGGCTATATCCGAACAGGCCAAGGCCAATAGAAGCAGGCTCCTCGGGTCGGCGGCGTTGCATACGGGGACGCTCACGGTCGCCGAGCATCACGACCGCATGGTATGTATGTTAATTTAAATGTAGTAGTGTATGGATGCTTTTAAATAGGTTTATGTACGTATGTTAGCTGAGCCAATGTTGATGCTATGAAATCCATAGTTTTAGTGTAAATGTAGTGTATGCATGCTTTTAAATCGGTTTAAATGTTGCATTTATATATACAATTTCAAAGTAATACTCTCGCTTATTTTATTTATAGGCAAGGGAGTATGGTCCGAATATCACTTTTGTGGATGTTTACGCTAGCACCCATATTCGGAATTCTACAGCGCCCGATCAACCTCCGCAATGGGTTGACGATCGATCTGCTACTGCCTTTGTAAGTAAACTACCATTAAATGACTTGATTTTGAATATGTAAATTTATTTATGTACCTTACATTGTGTATATGATTATAATTGTTTGTTTTATTTTTCGTGCCGCATATCAAGCCGCCGTTGTTCCGAAGGAACGCCTCCCGGCGAGCCCGTCCCCTTCGTGCTCGATGTTTGGCAGAGGTCACCTCTCGGGGACATCCGAGGAGAGGAGCCCGAGTGTTAGGGATGGGGATTACGGGCGGCAATGCCCGTCGGCGTCGGCCGGCCGTCGGAGAAATGTTGCCCGACCCATGTTTCATGATCCGAGGGTCGACACTCACGGAGGCTGCGTTGGAGGAGGAGAGACGCGAGCGGGCAAAGCTTGCGGATGCTTTGGCGGTTCGACGCGGATGCGGGAGGAGAACGATCGACGTCATGCGGGAGACTCAAAGACAATTGGCGGCGGTTGATGGCTCGTCTCGGCCCGGACTCCCAGGATAATTCCCAGCGTCCCCCAGGTTGATTGCGGACTTTTTAGACATTGTTGTATTAATTTATACTTGTTTGTAAACATTTGAGACATTTGGTACCCGCGGGAGCCCCTCCCCGCCTCTCCCCCTCCCCGCTCCACCCCTCTCCCCCTCCCCCTTCCCCCTCTCCCCTATCCCCCTATCCCCCTCCCCCTCTCCCCCTCCAGAATTGGTACGGTGGTATTTAGTTTTTATTTGGTACGTTATTTGAATTTTAGTTTTTATAGTTTTAGTTTTAGAAATTGAAATGTTATATCGGGTACAAAAAATTTTGGTTTTATTGATATTTTAAAATATTTTTTTAATTTATTTGAGAATCAGCGACGGAATTTTCCGTCATTTGAAATTAATCTTGAAAGAAAAATTAATTAAATAAATTAATTTCAGCGGCGGAAATTTCCGTCGCTGTAATAAAATTAATTTAATTAAATTAATTTCAGCGACGGAATTTCCGACGCTATAATCATTTAATTTTTATTTAATTTTTGATTTCATTGAAAATTCCGTCGCCGTAATAAAATTTAAATTAAAATTAAATAATTTCAGCGACGGTATTTTCCGCCGCCGAAATAATTTAATTTTCAATTTAAATTTTATTACAGCGACGGAAATTTCCGCCGCTGAAATTAATTTAATTAAATTAATTTTTATTACAGCGACGGAAATTTCCGCCGCTGAAATGAATATTTAATTAAATTAAATTAATATAGCGGCGGAAATTTCCGTCATTTGTAACCATTAATTCACCGGCGGAATTAAATTCCGTCGGTAAAAGAAAAAAATAGCGGCGGAAATTGACCCGTCGGAGCACCGCGACGGCCGGGTAGCGGCGGACCACCGACGGAATTTTTCCGTCGGTGATTTATTTTAGCGACGGAAATATAATTTTAGCGGCGGAAATTTCCGTCGCTAAATGACCTTTTTCTGGTAGTGCCTTTTGACATGAACCACAGACATCAGGGTTCTTGAAGCTCAGTTTAGGGAGGTCTTTAATAGCATCAAACCTTTGAAGTTCTTCCAGAGTTCTGCAGCTAGCATGCCCTAATTTTTGGTGCCACAGATTGACATCATTAGCTTTTGAGCTTAGGCAAGAAAGATTGTCACCAAATTGGTAACAATTGTCAGCAGATCTAGGACCAGTAAACACAAATTTATTATCCTTATCAAACACTTCACACAAGTGCTTATTAAACTTCACAAATAGGTCATCATCACATAGTTGACTGATGCTTATTAGGTTGGCTTTCAAGCCTTCCACATAGTACACATTGTGAAATTTTGGGAGACCCTTAACATCCAGGGTTCCTTTCCCAACAATCTTTCCTTGAGCACCTCCACCAAAATTTACTTTCCCTCCATTTATCACTTCATAATCAAGAAGGTTTGCTTGGTTTCCAGTCATGTGCCTAGAGCACCCACTATCAAAATACCAAGAGCCAGAAACAGTACTCTTGAGGGAAGAGTAAACAACATTGCAGGTGGTAATTGGTTTGGCCACCCACTGTTTAACAGTTTTCTTTTTGGGTTGCAGAGGTCTCAGATTGACTGGATGTGTGTTAGGATGTGCATACATCTTCTCACACATCTGAGGCTGATTGAAGTGACCAGATTTTTTATCAGCCTTGAGCTTGTAACAGAAGGGCCTAATGTGACCAGGAGTAAGGCAGTAATGGCAAATGTAATGCCTCTTCCTTGGTCTTTTCTCACTCAAAATGATTTTTTCTTTATAAGCTTGTTTTTTCACAATTTTTGAGGTAGAAGCCTCACATCCCTCCTTTACAAAATTATTTTCAAAACCTATACTAATTTTGTCACGTTGACCCATAGAAAAAGCTTCTTCCATTTTCATTTTACTTTTGTTTAACTTAGTAAAAGTATTTTCAGCTTTTTCACATTCATTCTTGAATTTTTCAAGGTCAACTTCTCTTTTGGTCACAAGGACTTCAAGTCTTGCAATGGTATCTTTTTGAGCATCATTTTCCTTTGAAAGTACAGCTTTTTCATCTTCACAAGCAGCCAATTTATCAGAAAGAGATTTGTTTACCTTAACAAGTACCTCAATTTTGTTCAATCTTTTCATCCAATCTGTATGCAGCTCCTTGTATGTGGCAAAAAGTTCCTCATAGGGAATGTCCCTTTCTTCATCTTCATCATCTGAATCGCCTTTTACAGAGAGACAGTTCACACAGTTCGAGATGTGACACCGGATGTGTGTACACAACCGAGCCCACATCCAAGGGATTTTCAGGAGTATATTCTTCTATATCTGCAGAAAAGGCATTAAACACGAGAATGGCAATTTAAGACAGACATATTAGCCACTTCTTCTTCCTCATCCTCACTGTCACTAAGTGGTAGCGCTTAAGCTCATTCCCTTCTTTTTAAGTGTGTTAGCACACTCATTGGCATAATGACCAAAGCCACGACATGCCCTACATTGGACAGATTTAGATGATTTATTTTCAAAACTTGGTTTCTTGAATCCAGTGTCAGGGCTAGGTTTTGGCTTTTCGGCGATCTTGGAAGTAGGTCTATTAGGGAATTTGCTTATCCTTCTATTTTTCAAGTATAGAAATGAATTTCTTTGAAATAAGAGGCTACATCCTCGTCTTCAAGATTAGACTTGTCAATCTCGAGAGGATAATTCCACAAGCTCTTTTGGAAGAGCAAAGCAAGACTTTTAAGGGCAAGGCGTGTGTTTTGTTCTTTTTCGAGCCTCGAGGTTAAGCTCAAACACGGTCAAGATTCCTATGATTGTGTCAAGACCTACAAAATGTTTGTGTCCTTTGTTTCTTCAATCACGGCTACTTTAATGTTAAACCTCTCGTAAGGTTCTTAGAATCTTACTAACAAGTCTTGCATTGGAGATAGATTCTCCTAGACTTGTGCATTCATTTGAAATCTCATGAATCTTAGCTAAAGATATGACACAATATCCTCGCTTTCTTCCATTCGAAGTAACTCAAACCTATCCATTAAAATTCTAAGCCCGGTAGCCTTCACACTTGGTCCTCCCTCACATTGAGTTTGCAAAATATCCCAAGCAGCTTGGCTATACTCTCATTTGTTATAAGCTTGTACATATTCCCGAAACATGGTGGAAATAGCACCCATGGCTTTTGAATTGTAATTTACAGCTTGTATTTCATCAAGAGTCCATTGCTCTTCAGGTTTTCTTTCGAAAAAGGACTCACCAACACCGAGAAGATGGCTTTTTCTCCACAAGTAGGAGGTTGCACATGCAACAAGAATGCACATCCAAGCTCTTTCATCAATACTTTTGATGTAATTTCGCATCTTAGACTTCCAAAGAGAATAATTTGTGCCATCCAAGACAGAGGCCTATTTTGGTGATTTTGGCATTCCATAATGACTACACTTTTACGGATCAACACTCGGTAATATTTCGAGAGTTGGCTCGATACCAATTGAAAGTTTCGTGTAGCTAGGAAACTTAGATCACGCAATAGGCAAAGGATGTGAGTACAAATGTGTCTCACAACCGTCCACACATCCACGTATAACGCAATGCCGGAATAAAGTAATTAAAAACAAATTAAATGCAATAACTCAAGAGTTATATACGCTTACTGATCTGTATGATCAGCAAACTAGGCTTACGCCCAAAAACCTTTCACTATAAAAACTTTTGTTTTTTACAAAAACAAATAAGTGAAAAACTAAAATATGAAAATACTAAAACAAGTTCTAATCACCTTCTATGATATGAACAACTCCCCTTTCCCAAGTAGGACTTATTCAATCAGAAGTAAAACAAGAGAACTTTATGAAAACCTAGATGTGAGTTACGGATGTAAGCTCACAACCTAAAATCAACAAAGTCGTATGCAATGAAGTATATGTATTTTTCTCTCTAAAAACCGTAGCGTCTCTTTGTGCTGAATGCCTTGTATTTATAGTGCACCATTGAGAAGATCTTCATGCAATCGACCTCTTCCTTTGTGAGATTTCTTTTCCTATATGAAAACATAAAACACACTCACAAGGAAATCAAATATTAGTGGGTTAGTCCTAATATAAAACTATGTACATAAATAAAAGATATTTACTATATTTACAATTCCTAGTCAAAGTAGAATACTTATAAATCTTCATGAAAATCTCAAAATCTTCTTACCATAATAGAAGTCAAAATAAGGAAACAAGTAGTTCCCTAAAAAGCTCACGCTTTCACTTCCACAAAATTTACTTACACACTTGCAACTTTCTACATTACCAAATTCTATTCTCAATCATGTCCTATTAGGATAATATTCTTATTTTCCTAAAATTCTACACTCATCCGTACCTACTAAAAAAAGGTTGGGAGACGGAATTTTAAAAACAGAGTACTAAATTCCTAAAAGGAAACCTTAAATTGAGTAACTCCACAGTGACACGTCAGCATCAAATTCCATGCCATTGCCATAGTAGCCATCATCATACTGAGGTGGCGGCACCATCATCCCTTCCGCCATGTCAGCAAGATATTCCGGCATCCCAAACTCCGCCTCATCATCCATGCAAAACAAATTCTCCGGCGTGGACATTGTCGTTGTGTTAGTAGCGTAGTGCTCGCTACAAACCTCAACCGATTCTTGATCATCCCGAAATGCCTCAGCCGCCTCTCCCGCCGCCTTTTGAATATCCTTCGCATTGGTCGATGCCGGAACCGGCAGCCGCCATGAAGAGTCAGCGAAATTCAAACAAGCCGATTGGCCTTTAAGCGCAATAGCTGCCACGTCATGAGCTCTTGCAGCCATTTCAGGAGTGGGAAATGTACCCAACCAAATCCTAGTTTTCTTTCTAGGCTCTCTGATCTCAGAGACCCACTTGCCGGAATCCCGTCGCCGGACTCCTCTGTAAACCGGGTGTCGAGTTTCTCGAAACTTCTTTCTCCCGGCACGTTTCTTGGGATTACTAGAAGCCAACATAACTTCCTCGTCCGACAAATTCGACCGATGAGTACTGTTTCCACTGTCGGAATTTGACGGCGATCCTATTAATTCAGGGTATAAAGAATTAAACCCAGAATTGAAATTGTTTGGATATTGAAAAAAATTGTCCATTTTTAGTTTTCCTTGATAGTATGAGAAGAAGTTTGAGTTTGATTTAAGGAGTGAAGGTTGAAGAAAGAGGTATTTATAAGGGATGAAATTAGTGGACAATATAATATAGGTTTCATCGATTCGAATACGGTTGAGACGCTACTCGACTATGGGCTTTGGTACGGAGACAGGGTGGATAAGTGGATTGTAAATGGGACACACTGACTTTAATGAATTTAAAAGCTTAAAGTTGAATCTTGAATTTATTATTCCACTTGATGAGAAAACCAGGCTGTTCACTTTACAAGTTGCAAGGGAAGAGGTTGTTTTGGTCTAACACGTGTGGTCGTCGTGTGCTGGACTAAACACTAAATTTTATGGGAATTTGTCCCATAAATTTCTTTTGGAACAAATTATTTTTCACTTAAGCTTTCTTATCAGATTAAAATTGGTTCATAAGTTTTTATATCAGACATGTATAATACAACATTTAGTTATGCAGTAGTTTAAAATCATAATACTGCATCCGCACCATCGCCTCCGCCACAGCTCAGCTCCGCCGCCGCCGACTGCTATCCATCATGCCGAATTCCGGTCAATTTTCGTCGGAATCTGGTCAATTTTCACCGGAATCCAGCAATTTTGGCCGGAATCCGGACGTCGGTCGCCGGAATCCGGTCGCCGGAGGTCGAAATCTGGTCGCCGGTCCATAGCTTCGGACTCCGATCACCGGTGGCCGCCGGAATGCAGTATTATGGCATTAATTGATGTTGTATTTTCGAAACATAATACAACATCATAATACATAATAAAAAAACTTATTGAGCATAGATTTTAAAAAAATAAACTTATGGAGCAATGACCCAATTTTAATTTGACCTTGGGAACCGAAGACAAATAATTGGACAAGTTTTCTTTAAACCTCTAATAAGTAAAATATTTAGTCCTTTATTTAAATTTTCTATTGATTATAGAGCATTTTCAAAGTGATTACTAGATTAATGTTTGATTTTTGAGATTACTTCAATTTTTTGTAGTTGAAGAAGGGTGCATTCTATCTTGGATCATAGATTTGGGACACGACCATCGGATTGCACAACACTTAGTCGGATTCATGGTTAATTTTGAGATTGTGCAAGCTGAATTAATAAATGAGATTAATGAGTTGAGAACAATATGTTTTAAATAAACTTAAATAATTTTATGGATGTGACTGAATCGTCCTAATAGAATAATTTTATGGATGTGACTGAATCGTCCTAATAGAAATAAAAGGTTGTACGTGTAATACAAATCGGCTGTATTAACCTTAAATTATACTCCCTCCGTCCTAAAATGTTTGTTCTATTTGACTTTTTTGTTGAATTTTGATCACAAATTTATGAGAGATTAATCATGTTCATGAAATTCTAAAAGTTGTTGTTGATAATATTATTAATGGTGAATCAATAGAAATTTTTAGAATTTCATGAACATAATTAAATTGTCATATATTTGTGGTCAAAATTCAACTAAAAAGTCAAATAGGACAAACATTTTGGGAAGGAGGTAGTATTTTTTAACAGCAAGCATACGGAAGTAGTCAAACAAAACATGAACTCATTACATGATCTAAACTTGAACTTTGTTCAAATAAATTTTACTTTTATTATTCTAACAGTCAATTATGCACGTGCTTTAATCAAATTATAAATGAACGAATCACGGTGCTTCATTTATTTTGTTTGTATCCTTGATTATATTTAAAAATTCAAACAAACTTACTTTATTACTTAAGGTAAATAGAGTGAAGAATAGTAGAGACTAGAAAGTAGAAAGTGAATAATACTCCCTCCCTCCGTCCCAGATTAGATTAGTCCCAGATTAGATTAAGAGTCCTATTTTCCTTTTTGGTCTGTCCCAGACCAAGAGTCCCTTTCCTTAAATGGAAAGTTTTTCATATATTTATACCCTTATCAATGCTCCAGTATATTTAAGCAAAAACCATTACTATTCCTCCACACTTCCATTTTCTCTTCCTATTAAATATTATTAAGCTTCTTACATTACTCTCTCTTTGATTCTCTACCACATGGCATTTAAGCTTTTACATTCTCTCTCCTATTCCTCTTACCACACATTTAATTTTTACATTCTCTCTCCTAAAATTTTCTACCCACTTTAAAAAAAAAATTCTTAAGAAGCGTAGAAATCCCCCCGGTAGAACCGCTTGATGCGGGACCGGAGGGAGTATCATTTTTCATTTATAAAACAAGGGGTGAAAAGTACATACTTAAGTAATGCTTTTTTTTTTTTTTTAATATATGAGCTTTATAAGTAAAATATTGTACGAACACGAAATAAAAGTGACGGGACGGACCCGTACTTTACGAATACCACCA
>JAFEMH010004570.1:0-202679 GCA_022495995.1 Adenophora triphylla var. japonica
AAATCATTTCATTGCATCTTTATGACATAATGATGTTAACTAATCAAAGCAGGTTAATAACAATTCAAAAAGGAAAACACATTAATTGAATAAATGCATCAAGCCGAAACATTTAAGCGTATGTTGTCGAAACAGAGAGGAGAAAAGAAACCGGGACCCAATTTGCTAGAAGGTTTTAATCACAACGATTTGCAAGATTGCTGAAGAGCCAAAGAGGCACGCATAGTCAGAACGCCATTTCCAGCCTGACGGAACCGGATCTTCCCAATACCTCACAAGGAAGGCCACACGCGGGAAAGGGGGTCAAAACCCAGAGCATCGTGGCCCTAAACGCCTCGCCCTCTCACTTCGTCATCCTCGAGGGGACATGCTATACAAGAAACGCTACCATGGACCACTCTCTACAGCGCATCGGCTAGGAAGACTTAGCAAACAAATTCATGAAACAGAAGTCCACAATAGGGGCTTGCGGTCCCCACATGAACGCCCGAGCCACGATGCGAAATCATTCTCGAGGATTCAGGCTAAGATCTTGGATCTCCATAGAGAGCGGGTGCATCCACTTTTGTCCCGAAGAGCTGCGACAAGTGTCGACGGTTCTCCAACCTCCCCCGATCATGTCTAACGCCTCCCGCGATCTCTCTTGCGCCATGGCTACACCTTGGCCTTGTTTGCCTCTTGGGAATTGACGTCATCGGGAAAATCGCTCCGCCAGGCAGCAATGGTCACGAGTTCATCTTAGTAGCCATCGACTACTTCACCAAATGGGTCGAAGCCAAGTCCTACAAGGTACTCACCTCCAAGAAGGTCGCGCATTTCCTCAAGGAAAACATCATCTGCCGATACGGCATCCCCAGTGAGGTCATATCGGACAATGGCTCACACTTCGAGGGAATTCGACAGGCTGGCTGGCAGAATTCAAAATCACACGCCACAAATCTTCTCCCTACAGGCCACGAACAAACGGCGCCGTGGAAGCGACAAACAAAACCCTCGAACGGATCATCAGAAAAATGACCACCAGAGGACGAGATTGGCCCGAGAAGCTGCACCTGGCACTTTGGGGCTACCGCACATCGATCGGAAACGACCACGGGAGAAACCCCATTCGCTACGACATACGGGATGGAAGCAGTCCTTCCCATGAATTGGAAATTCCCTCGCTCCGAGTCTTTGTGGAAAATGACATCAACGAAGTCGAATGGCTCCGAAGCCGAGCACGACGAATTGGCTCTGCTAGACGAGCGACGACTAAAGGCCATGGAACACGTCCGAGCCTATCAAAGCGGGATGGCTAGAGCTTTCGACAAGAAAGTCAAATCCCGAGACATCGGGGAAGGCGACCTTGTACTCAAAGAAAAGCCTCCCACTCGAACCAACCTACTGGGAAAATGGGAACCCACATGGATCGGCCCTTTCGTGGTTCGAAAAGATCTTCTCCGGAGGTGCCATGAAGTTCTACGAGACCTAGGCACGACAATCCGCTTCATGAATCCGATCAACGGAAGCAAACTTCGCGAATGCTTCGCTGAAGAAGAACAAGCTGTGCATCTCTTGGCACTCCATGTAGTGTCGAACTACGCGGACTGAGCCCTCTAGTCCGGGGGAACGTAGGCAACCTTAATTGGTCCGGTCTAAAAATACACAAAAAAGTCAAAAGTTTGAATGTCAATCAAGACCTCCATCAAGCTACGCACTTTTCAAGAACACGCCCCAATGTCACCTTGACCAAGTCAAATGACGGCGGCAACATCAAAGGACATCCGAGGGTCACTCAGCATCAAACGACTGACTAATGTCTGCTTCCAAGCCAGGGGCTTGTCTTTGCCTTCACTCACAAAAAAAAAAAAAAGAGAGCTCGAGCAAGGGCTCACAAAAAAAATAAAAAAAAGAGAGCTCGAGCAAGGGCTCACAAAAAAAAAAACAAAAATAAAAGAAGCTCAAGCAGAAGTTGCGAAATTGAGGTCAAAAGCCCGACGCCAACAAGAGGCAAGGAAGCTACGAAAAAGACCGTCAAAACGACTTGTCAGGAGATCGTTCAACCTCTCAGCCAATCACAAAGCCTAAGCAAAGGGGATTTTCGTCATGGCCCACACTGCTTCAGTCCGCAAATGCAACAAAAAGGTTCAAAGACAGACGCCGCCAAGGTGCACAAAAGAAACAAAGGCAGACAAGAGATCTTGCGTCTCGACAAAGCTTTAAAAGTAAATCACAAATCACTAACGGTTACAACATTTCTTGATGAGTTCAAGCACGGTCTACTCTCAAGTTCATAACATACTAAAAGACAGCTTAATACATTTAACAAATAATGTGTTTGCAATGCAATGAATGGATACCTAGGAGGCCATTCCGCGCCGTCTGCGCTTGTCCCCTCGCCATTCTTTCCTTTCTTCCCTCGTCCCCGGCGAGTCTTCTTTCGCTCCACGTGAACCAACTCTGCGTCTCTCGGTCCAGAGATACGGGGTCCTCCCCGTAGAGTCGAAACAATCCGGCCGGTTCTCGGGGCTTCATTCGCCGTGCTTGGCTCCGGATCTCCTCCCTGCGATGTCGCAAAGAGGACCTCTCCCCGTCGGTCGGTCAACTCTAGTCTCGTAGTCAAACAAAAGTGTCTCCCGTCACATCAGGGTCGAGACCCGAGGCTTCGGCACTCCTAAGGCAATAGCTACTACGGCAATCGGGTCCCCGAATTGCTACACGCACTGCTCTCCAAAGCCACTTGGGACTTCCCAACACGTTGCTCATACCGGGCTAGGTGCCAGTCGTCAATACGACACTCTCCCAGACGTCTAAGGAGCACCACGGGAGGGAAAGCGGAATACTTCCATACCCTCGGAAAAATACAAGAAAGCACTGAGCTGCCATACAAAGAGGAGCTATCTCCGTAGTAGCAAGGTCATCCCAGCCCAACAAAGGCTCCTGCTTCATCCCAAACTGCCGGGAAACAAGCGACGAAATATAGAAGGAGGACCACGACAAACCTGGAACTCTAACAACGTAGGATCCTTCCTGGAAGACCCTCCTAGTCTCAATCCTCCAGTGCGGAACCCACCAGCGGATCTGATGCGTACCAAGCTGTGCCATCCATCTCTCCCAGGCGAACTGATCCATATCCAACACAAGAGGTCGCTGAGCAAATGACCACGGGCTAAACGACGTCGGAGCCTCTGGCATGGCCTGAAGTCTCTCTCGAGATCAGAGATTTAGGTTCGGAGGTCATGTTACACGCCGGGAAGGACGTTAGTGTGCACCCGGAATGCCTCGTAAAACGAGTCTTCCAAGCTGAAAATCATTTGTGTGTGTGTGTGTGTGTTTTGGCCAAAATACTTTGAAACTCAGAAAAGTAAAAATTGGGATATCTTTTTAAGACTTTAAACTGATCCCATGATTTTTGGAGGATTTTTGGATTGAGATTTGGTACTCAAAAGACCTTTTGAAGTTGAGAGCCATTTCTGCCAGAATGAAAAAGGCAGTGGACCTTTGATTTTGAAATGGATTCAAGGGTCTTAAAACTTCATAATCTGGATAAACTCAGAGAATGAAAGTTGTTCTAGACACCTTAAATAAGACTTGTGCGAAGGAATTTTCCATTTTGGAGAAGATTTGAGGGGTCAAAACCTTCTGGAAACCTCAGATATGAGATCTGGATTCCCAGAAGCTGATGAACTAGCCTCTGAAAGAAAATTTGAAAATAGGAGTTTTACTCACCCAAAAAATAAAGTAAAAATATGTCTGGAAAGCTCTGGATGTTGGTTACAAAAAGTGTTTTGTAGTCAACACCAAATATCAAGTTCATCTGTGTCCAAAAGTTAAAATAATGGACTGAGGTCTGGAAAAATTGCTACTGGACAGCAACTTCCCAAGAAGGAGAATATGATTTTAAAGGGGGTTTTGCATCCATGCTTGTCCCCATTTCCCTAGGTTTTGGTTAGTGATCACTAGACATTTTAGTGGTGAATCAACTATACCAAACCATCCTTAAGGGTACATTAGGACTAAGCATTTCATTTGCTTGGGAAGGGGATTTTTATCCTTTGAAAATGAGATTTTATGCTTGAAAATGGTTTTTAGGGTTTTGAAAATGAGTTTTCTTTGCAAGAAAGTAAGAGAACTTGAAAATAATTTTTGATCTTTGTAGAAGATCATCCATGGAAGATGGTCTTCCATGGTGATCTTCTTAGATCTAGAGCAAGAAGATGAAAGAACTACATTTTGTAGTTTGCAAATGCATGCATGGTTGAGATTTAGGGTTAGGAGAAGGAGGGTTTACCAATCTTCCTTGTGTTCTTGAGTGTTTGGCTTGTATGTATGAGTGTTTAGGGCTTTAATATGAGAGTGAGTGGATGAGTATGAATTGGGAAAGATTGGAGAGAAAATGGTGACAATTCAAGTGAATTCTCACTTTGTTTTCTCTCTATATTTCGCCTTGAGGTTCGGTGCAAAATGTGTTGTGGCTCCTTATTTTTGTAGTTGGAGGGCTCAATTTATAGCCCTCTGAGATGACAAACTCATCCGCGCGGATGGGAACCCTCGGCGTGCCTTTGTTCATTAAATGCGGCTCCGGCTTTGGACAAGAGGAATATTTCTTTTTGAAATTCAAATTAAACGGCCGATTTATGTTTCCGGCATTTCTATTTATGGTTTTCTTCTTTTGTTTTTCTTTTTGAGATTCTTTTTTAAGGTTTAACCTTAAATAACAATGCCCATTTACCCTCACTTTGTTAGAAAAGTTAGGATTGTTAGGAATTGTTAGAAATGTTATAACTTTCGTTAATTTTCTAACGAAAATTCTAACAAGCTCAAATTGGAGCACTTACGGTAGCCTCGGCGACGGCGCTTTCGAAGGAAGCGGGGTCGTCGATAAGAGTAAGGCTCCATATTTGGCAGGATGATCGAGTGATCGGGTGGTGAACCTAGCGATAGGCTACCTACGTATCCCGAATGGGAATCGAAGCCGATCGTAGTTCGGGTCTTTGACCACTGGAGATGATGGCGTTTTAGGTGCCTCGAACCTGATGAGCGAGTTCTGCGGTCGGTTCTTTGGAAAGAAACTTCTGGCTTTGGGGATAAGAGATGACCATTTTCGGTCTGATGGCTATCCGCTCTGCTGGGGATAGGAATGACCATTTTCGGTCTCTGCTGGGGATGATTGCGATTTATCGCTTTCCTAGTGATAGCGTCTTAGGTGCCTCAAACCTTGGAGATGGCGTTTTAGGTGCCTCGAACCTTGGAGATGGCGTTTTAGGTGCCTCGAACCTTGGAGATGGCGCTTTAGGTGCCTCGAACCTTGGAGATGGCGTTTTAGGTGTGATGAAGATGGCTTTTAGGTGCCTCGGAACCTTAATTTGAAATGGCCTTTCGGTGGACTTCATCTGCTTTGCCGAAGGAGAGGGTGACCATTTTGGTCGAGGTGGACCTAATGATAGGCTACCTACGTATCCCTAGTGGGAATCGAAGCCCTTTCGTAGTTCGAGTTTTCCTCGAAATTTCGTTGGCTTTTGGGATTCGTTAACTTTCTTTGGGGATTTCGTTAGCCTTTCTTTGAGGAAAATCGAGACGTATTCGTGCAGGAAATCGGTCTTACGTTTGAGTTTGCCGTTGGATGATTTTGATGAAAGATACGGGATCTCGTTATCTTTCTCAGGGAGGTCGGTCTTACGTTTGGCTAGCAGGGAAGATTTTGATGAAAGATACGGGATCTCGTTATCTTTCTCGGGGCACTCGGTCTTACGTTTATTTGCTAGGGGATGATTTTGATGAAAGATACGGGATCTCGTTATCTTTCTCGGGGCACTCGGTCTTACGTTTTTTGCTTAGGGAAGATTTTGATGAAAGATACGGGATCTCGTTATCTTTCTCGGGGCACTCGGTCTTACGTTTGGCTAGGGGATGATTTTGATGAAAGATACGGGATCTCGTTATCTTTCTCGGGAGCACTCGGTCTTACGTTTGGCTAGGGAGAAGATTTTGATGAAAGATACGGGATCCGTTATCTTTCTCGGGGCACTCGGTCTTACGTTTGGCTGCTTAGGGAAGATTTTGATGAAAGATACGGGATCTCGTTATCTTTCTCGGGGCACTCGGTCTTACGTTTCTTGCCTTAGTTGGTTTTGATGAAAGATACGGGATCTGTTATCTTTCTCGGGGCACTCGGTCTTACGTTTCTTTCTTAGGGGTGATTTTGATGAAGATACGGGATCTCGTTATCTTTCTCGGGGCACTCGGTCTTACGTTTCTGCCGGGAAGGATTTTGATGACAAGGGGCGACTTTGGTTAACTTTGTTAACTTCTGTCAAAGTTGGGGACCAATTGCGAGTCTGGAAATTTTAAGGGGCAAAAGGGTCATTTTGACCCTTGCAATCCTATCCGCGCGGATAGGAGCTGAAAAGTCGAGGTATTAATTAGGGCCAACGCCCTTTTCTTCTTCCCATTCAGTTTTGAAATTGTCGCAATTACGAGAGAGAAAGAGAGAGCAGGAAGGAAGCCATTTTTGGCCAAAAAATCTTCAAAAATCCTCCGTTTTCTTCGATTTTTTGAGCAATGGAACACGGGGAAGGCGCTTTTCAAGGCCAAGGACGTGGCCCGGTGGCGGAGAGACGATTGGAGCTCGTCGGATGAGGAGGCATTACAATCTTTCGCAATCGGTTGCGGAGGAGCCCTACCCGTGCTTGGCAACATTGGGCTTCGGATTCGAATCTCGAACGGTATACTTTGAAACCCTTTGATCCCTTTGTTGATTTCTTGTTTGAAATTTGAATTTTGGGTGATTTTTGAATTTTTTTTTTTTTGAAATTGAATATTGATGTTCATTGTCTTTGAATCTTGATGATTATGTGAGTAACCCAAAATGTGCATTTTGCTTGGGAAAAAGAATTGGCATTTTCGCCATTTTTTTTATTCGAAAATTGCATGTGAAAATTCGAAAATTGTGATTTTTTTTTTTGAAATTGAATATTGCATGTTGATGATGATGATTTTTTTGAAATTGAATATTGATATTGATGAATGATGCAATGCATGCATTTTGTTTGGAAAGAATGGGCATTTTGCCAATATGGGATGTATGTATGTTTAGGATATTTTTTTTTTGAAAAGTGGGACGGATTTTCCTCCGTTGCATGTAAGATGGATGATATGCATGTATGCATTTTTTTTTTGAGATGATGGATGGTATGCATGTTATTTTATGAAAATGGGACGGAGTTTTTACTTCCGTTGAGATCATCTTTTTTTTTTTTGATGAATGCATTGGGATTTCTTGAAAGCTTTTCTTTTATGCGAGAAAAATGGGGCTATGCTCATTGTATCTTTGTTATCTTTGTCGAATTTTTTTTTTAAATGCATGTGTATGCTTTCTTTTTTGTGCAAATGCAAATGCAATTTTTTTGACATTTTCTCTCTTTTTTTTTTTTGCGGGCGGAAACTCGTTTTGTGACGGAGCGGTGAACAAAATGAAGACTCGAGGATCGGTGGAGTCAAGTGGTTGACTTGTGGGATCGGCTTCGGATGCGGGCCGAGGAGCTTTGCTTAGAGTCAGAGACAGTTGTTGTTGAGACGGGGCTTTGGGAGTTCGTTGAGTGCTTGAGGGGCGGGTCAAGTTCCCTAAGAGCAAGGGTTTGATGTTTGCTCTGGCGCGGCATTGGTGGGGCGCGACCCGCACCTTTCGCTTCTTACAGGCGAGGCTACGGTTACGCCCTCCGACTATGCTGCGATTACGGGCTGTCCTTTAATGGACGCGGCATTGAGTGGCGGGACGGCTACGGCGATGCGTCTACGAGCTCTTACAGGATTTTCCCCTATTCCCAAAAAGGGGATGGGGATGGAGTATGCGGTGGTCTACGGTAAGATTGTGGAGACCATAGCGAGCTACGAGGTGGGGAGGAGAGGATAGGCGCCGTCCAGTTGCCGGGGCCTTCTTGTGGTTTTGCCTTTTCGAGCACCCTCTTTGGGCATCTTTGAGGGAC
Organism: Adenophora triphylla var. japonica; assembly: GCA_022495995.1. Classification (NCBI taxonomy): domain Eukaryota; kingdom Viridiplantae; phylum Streptophyta; class Magnoliopsida; order Asterales; family Campanulaceae; genus Adenophora; species Adenophora triphylla. The sequence continues at coordinate 7,965 of JAFEMH010004570.1, forward strand.
GGCGGTCTTTGCCTTGTTGAGGTCACTTGGAGGGACATGGAGGCGGCCCAGGAGATGTCTCGTGGGGAGAGGCGGGTGGCGAGCTTTACTTTGCTCTTCGATAGGTACAGTAGGAAGAGCTGTGAGCTCTTTATCTTGCTTTGAGTTTGCCACTGGAGGTATAAGCTCTCTTTTGCTTTCCCCCTCTCTTTTTTTTTTGAGCACACACTTTTCTTTTGCCTTTGGATTGATTTGGATTTTTACCTTTCGCGGTATGGGCGTTGGAGTTTTTCACGTCACGGTGTGGCGGCGGCGGCGGAGTACGTCGGGCGTATCCGGCCATGCGGTCTTGGTCCCGAAGCATGCCGGGAGAAGATAAGCTCCGGGCGTACGACTCTCGAGTGCGCGGATTGCCTTCCTTTGACGGAGGCCGAGACGGATGAGGGGATGATATTCTTCCCACAGGATCGCTTTGAGGTGGCGCGAGTGAAGGCGAGATTTGGGCGTGCGGCGGAGGATTTTGAGAGGTCGACTGCGATGCATATTATGCGGGAGAGAGGGTGACGCGCCGGCATGGCGTGAACTCGCCTTTGAGGACACCGGTGGAGCCTCCCGCCGATATGATGCACCCGAGCGATCGGTCCGTGACACAGGATGATTCTGCAGAGCCGGCCGGCACTTCTCGGATTTCGTGGCGATTGAGCCGTATGCGACATTCGTCTTGAGGAGGCTGAGGATGCCTCGGAGTTACTGGATAGGGAGGGGCTTGGGATCCGCGGTACCCTCGGACGGATTTTCCTATATCCCGGGATGGGGTCCGATTGAGGGTGCGAGATCCCTCGGCTGGCGACTTCCACGAGCTTTAGGCCTCGTCAGGGTATGAAGGTATGGCTTTTTACGCTTCGCCTCTTCCTTTCTTTCTTTTGTTTCATCATCTTTAGCATCACTTCCTTTTTGACGCTTTTGCTTTTGTGCGGTTTTCGGAGGTGGTCGTCGAAGGCGCGAAGCAAGTGATCGAGGCAGAGATTCATCGGGAGGATGGTCGCTTGCGGGGCTCCTCGAGCTAGAGCGAGCGACCACGGCGGCGCACAGTCGGACGGGAGGCTTCCCTATTCGCTCGAGACTTCTTGAGACTCCTCTGTCTCCTCTCCTTGATCCCCGCGCAGTGCTTTGCCTTCGGATCACGTCATTCTCGGGGATCCACACGGGCGGGGACACGTATGGCGGCATGGCGGGTCGTCTTCGTACGTCCGGGAGTCAGCGCCTTCACCTTCGGATACGATTTTTCGCGAGATCTCGGCTTGCCCTATCAGGAGCGTGCGGTTGGTCTGATGAGCCTCTTTACGGAGACGAGGACGATTACGAGGCAGAGATTTTCGGGGCTCTGAGGAGCGGGCAGTCGCAAGAGGGCGGGGCGGGCATCGGGCAGGAGACTCAGATTGATTTTTTTGAGATTTGAGATTGAGATTTAGATTTATGCTGACTTATGTACATTTTTTCTTTTTTTTTTTTTATGGATGTAATAATTTAGGATTTTATTTATGTTTGTTTGTTTTTTTTTTTTATGCACACTCTTTTTTTGGAATGTAATAATTTAGGATTTTATTTTATGAATGCAATGCGGTATGAATGCGGTGTTGCATGAGCCTTGGTTTTTTGCAAGGGTGTTTGGTATATGGGTGGTTTGGGGAGGTTTTTTGCACGAGGTTTCGAGCAGCGGGACGGAATATTCCTCTTTTGATGTAGCGGCTTGGGCATTTGCAGAATTTTTAAATTTGTGACAATCATGTCCGCGCGGATAGGGCGGCTTCGACATTGTCCTTTAATTTTGGTTGAGACTGGTCTTGCTTTATTTCAAATTCAAATATCCTCTTCAACCTCCGAGTCCAAACGGCCATTTTCGGGAGAAAGAGAAAAACCATGGAAAACTTTAGAAAAGCTCCATCAAAATTGTCCCAAGAATCCCAAATGTCATTCTTCAACAAGTTCAAGGATTGGTCCGGGAGATTATGCATGAGAGGAGGTCCTTCTTTGAAGAAAGGTACAAGGTGAAGTGCTTATGGTCTCTCGAGGAATTGGTTCGGACTACGACCTCTTGAGAGCTTCTTCATCATTTTGGGACACTAGAAGGCATGTCTTTTGCCTTTCCTTCAACGAATTGTTCCATTGTGGAAGAATTTCGGGCCTTGCTTGGAGGTCGGAGGTGGAAGAGATAGCGATTCCTTTGCCGGAGGGGCTTCTTTTGTTGACGGTAGTGCGTCCTCCTTCATCTTTCCCCGGAGGAAGCGCAAGGTATGATCCGTGGTCCCGATCATTTCGATATTTCCGGTCTTCCCAGCAGATTTAGGGGCCTAGGCTTGGTGGATGATGCCTATTGGGATGCCTTTGCACTTTGTATGTTTGGCACCTGTTCGTGGTCTATTCCTTTGGGATTTGCCATCGGTCTTTCTTGGATGTTGTCGTTCAGCTGTCGCACAGGCGAGAGATGTCGTTCCTTTGATTTTGGGGAGACTTTTCATGCTCTTGATAGGCGCTAGGAAGACGGTATATGCGCGGGCGGCCGTTTCTGCTTGACCACAGTGGGCGATGGAGCGCTTGGGGATTCTTCGGGAAACTCCAGACATGATCAAGCCTTGGACATTTGCCGGGAGGGGGTTGCGGTGGATTTTGATGATCGGGGCTCGTGGGAGCGTTGGATGGCTGGTCTCCAGGAGCGAGAGGATATCGAGATGGTCGAGTGCCTTGTTGGCGGGTGGAGACTCGCGAGTGCTTCGGGATGGGTCTCGTGGTCATGCTTAGGGGCTTTCTCGGTCCGGCTTCTATATTCGGCTTTAGTTACGAGGCAGTTTGGCTTGGAAGCGAGGTTCCTTTGGAGGGCTTTGATGATATAGCCACCGGGGTGGTGGCTCTGTTTCTATGGATGATCCTCGGTGTTTCCATTTCTTTCCCGAGCGTGGAGGTATGATGCCTTTCCTCCTCGGGTTATCCTCGAGCGTCAAGGCCCGGTGTTCACGACCACTTGGTACTGGATTGGTATGAGAGGCATGCAGGAGAGACTCGGGTGGCTATTTTGAGACGGCGTGAGGCCATTGTGGGTGCGGAGGACACGGCATTTGAGAGGAGGAGGAGGGCGGCGAGGGCCAGCCCTCATGACGGGAGCGGAGACGGCGCGGCCAGGTTATGAGGCTTACGTCGAGACGGGAGAGGAGGGCTCCTATGCTACCGGCTAGGTTACGGGAGATGAGGGATGGCCCTAGGAGCTACTAAGGCCACGACGGCAGGCTGGTTTGATAGACCCTGTCCACTATGCCGAGCTTGGTAGGAGGAGGAAGACATCTTTCGGTTCGAGAAAAAGAAGACTCGAAGGGGAAGAAGAGGGGAGAGGCCGATGCAGTGGCTTGGAGTGACTACGAGGTTTCCAGAGTATCCACTTTCTTGTCATGGCGGACACATTAGTTTGATTATGTATCTTAGTTTTCTTTTAGCGAGGTTGCCGGTTGTAGGGAATGAATCGGGCTTAGACTCGTGAGCTTTTAACTTGTAATGAATATTTGAATTGCTTTAGAGTTTTTCGAGACGCTTTCATGGTACGATCAATTGTATTGATGCCAAAGTATGGCTTTTATTTGTGCTTTAGGCCAGAACCGTTTCCATTTGCCCTACGTTCCCCTCATTTTGAGGAGCTCGGGTCTTCGTAGTTCAACTTTGGTGAACTCTTTTTTTTGTTTGTTTGTTTTTTTTTTTTTTTTTTTTTTTTTTTTTTTTTTAGTGCAACCTGTTTTTACCTAGGCGCCCTTTTCGGGTTTCTAACCTAGTTGGGTATTACTCTTTTAGCACTTTTCCTTTTTTTTTTTTGTTTTTTTTTTTTTTTTTTTTTTGGTGCAACCCTGTTTTTACCTAGGCCGCCCTTTTCGGGTTTCTAACCTAGTTGGGTATTACTCTTTTAGCACTCTTTTTTTGTTTTTTTTTTTTTTTTTTTTTTTTTTTTTTTACGCGTAGTATACGCGCGGCTTGTCACCATTTGGGTGTACAAAGGGATTCCGTCGAGGTCTGCAAGTTGCATGGCTCCTCAGGAGAAGATCTTACGGGCGACATATGGCCCGACCCAGACGAGGCTCCCATTTGCCGAGGGGTTGATACGGGTGGGGGCTTTTCTTTTAAAACGAGATCACCTTCTCGGATCTCCCGATGCTTTACTTTCTTGTCGAAGGCTCTAGCCATTCTTCCTTGGTAGGCTCGGATGTGTTCCATGGCCTTCGGTCGGCGTTCATCTAGTAGGGCCAATTCGTCATGGCGACTGCGGAGCCATTCGACCTCGTTGATCTGGCTTTCGACGGTATACGGAGCGAGGGATTTCGGCTCGATTGGGAGTACGGCTTCCATTCCGTATGTGAGGAGCAAAAGGTGTTTCCCCGGTTGCCGTTCGGCGATGTTACGCAGCCCGAGTGCCAGTGTAACTTCTCGGGCCAATCTACGCCTTGGACTGGCCATTTTCCGGATGATATTTTCGAGTCTTGTTTCTTTGCCTCGGCAGCTCCGTTGGTTTGGGGCACTGTAAGGAGATGACTTGTGACGGAGTTATTCGGAATTCCGCCGGCATCTTTCGCATTCCCCTTGAAGTGGGATCCATTATACGAGATGATTTGGTGGCAACCCGTATCTGCACATGATGTTTTCTTTGATGAAGAGGGCTACTTTCCTTGAGTTGAGGATTTTGTAGGACTTTGCGAGCATCCTTTCCGATTCCTTCGAAGAAATCACCAATCTGCGTCTCTTTAGGCTCTTACGGTTCCCAAATTCACACTCGTCAAAATCTCTTGGCGGCTTGGGCTCGATTTTCCTCTTTCAGGACAACTTTGCTTAAAGATATTTTTTTTGTTGTTTGATTTTTTTTTTCGTTTAATGTATACGCTTCTTTATCTAATGAATTATTATTAAAATTTTTTTTTAATTAATTCATCATTAGTTAAAGTGGCAATCGAGGATACTCGGAAAGGTTCGTCATTTCATTGAAAACGAAAAGGAATACGGCGCTTGCTACGGACTCGTAGTCTTCGGGCGTAAGGCCGTCGGACGACCCTAGAGACTCGATCTTAACAAAGAGAGGCGGGAGGACTTGTCCTAGATTGACACAAAGGGACGGGGGACCAATCCAAGCTTGGTGATCATTTCCTCCTTGGTCGCGGACGGGCACGAGAGGTTTTCCCAATTCTTTAGCGGCTTTGCTATTGGTGGCCTCATGACTCGGGAAGCTTGTCTTTGTTTTGTTTTCCTTTCTCAATTCTTTGCTATCATCTCTTGGACCGAGCGAGATCAATCGGGTCGGCACTGGACTTCTTCTTCGAACAATTCTTTGCATAACCGAGACCATCCCGATCATCGAGGAAATTAGTGGCCTTAGCTTTTAGCCTTGTCGATTCGAATTCGGGTTTCGGATCTTCTGGGCGGTAGGAATAGTGGTTGTGAGCTTCTCGGCTGTTCCACCGAGAGTCGGGCACGCCTCTGAAGGTATACTCGCTCTTCGTGGTAGTGGTAGCCCCAGGTATCTTGGGTAGGTCCGGGAGACATTCTACGGACCCGGTTAGCCTTGGTTCCTCTGAACTTGTTGAGGCTATCCTGTAGCTTTAGCCATCTGCCGTAGGAGTGGGCTCTGTGATGTTTCTGGTTGTGTGGGACCCTTTACAAAGTAGTCGGCCAAATTAGGCGAAGGGGAGAGATTTAGGGTTGTCGGCCAAGGACCTTTCTGTGGCGGCTTCAAATCTTTTTCCTTTGCGGTGTCATTTGAGGAGGCCTCATATCCCGGGCGTGGCGAGTATTACGTCCTTTCACCTCGATGAGTTTGTGAGTTCCTTGTTGGTGCTTTCCCAGGACCGAGGCCGAGGTAGATAGCTCATTTTTCTCATCATTTTCAAGGCCGGTGGGATTTTATCAGTGGCCAGTCGGATCTATGTTGCAGCACTTGGGCCTTGGGAGGCTCGGCCGTGGCTTAGTTAGCATGTGACCTTCCTCGTCATGTTTGATTTCGAGAATAGGTATTCCGCCGTATCTGTGCCCTCTAAAGTGACTAAATCTCAGTAAATGGTCGTCGAGATCCCCATTCGAGGCAATTTCACACCTTTGGTGGAGGCTTGAGGCGACCCACTTTGACTTGATGGAGCGAAGGTCTTCCCGACGGGGCATTGAAAGTAATCGGGATGTCGATAACTGGAATTCCACAGGTATCAATTTACGTCCAAACCGAGGAGGTCTAAAGTAGCAACTCAGGAATTTGCTCGGGATGTTGAGTCGTAGCTTTGGCGTGAGAGAAGAAGGCTTCAAGTACGTAGTCTTGATATCAAGCAAGCTCATGATCTTTGCGGGAAGAATGTTCATTCCGGACCCATTATCAACCAGGACCCGAGGAGGCGTCGTTCATCCAGTGGTGTGATGAAGAGAGGCTCGTTATGATCGGCCCCAAATTGAGGAGGTCGAGATACGTGAAAGTGATTATATTCCCGTAATGGATGTTTCCAATTAGGCTGTACCACATCATCGGGAGTAGCATCAATAGGCACGAGTGCGAGCCGGGCTTTCTTCCGGCTTCGGCTTATGGGGATAGGACGAGGTGAGTAGAGACCGAGAGGAAATGTTGGCTTTGTGTTTGCTTATTTGGGTGAGCACGGGATCCTCTTTTCGGGAGTGCAGGTTTGTTTGTCTTAGCATAGGGCGGCGATCTTCTTTCGGTGCTTGATACGTGGCCTTCTTATACGCCTTGGGATTTCCTTGGAAGATCGCCGGATCGGGTCAACGGTTAACTTCCTCATCGGTCGTCTCTTATTGGATTTCTTCAATCTTTGCTAAGGTCGATGGGGAGCCCTTTTGGCTATTGGCCATTGGTTACGACGGAGTCTAGTGACAGTGAGGGTGGTATCTTGGCTCCTTCTGGGCGGCCACTTATAAGCGCTTCCCAAGTCACGAGGCTTTTGGGTTTGGGGTTGTGTTGTTGCCCCTTGGATGGCCCGCGAGCTAGGGCGTCCTCAGATTCACTCTCATGGCCGGCCTTGCTCATAGTTATCATGCAGCAAGAGTCGCTATTGTCGGGACTCGGCGGCTTTCGATCTCATCCCGGTATAGTGCGGCCATTCGATTCCCTTACGTAATACTCGAGTTGGAGATGATTATAGCGTTACGTGTGGGAGCGCATCCGGTATCATGCCGGTTTCTAGGACTTCTCGAAAGGCGACATACATTCGGGGAAAGGTGACCTCTTCTTGGGTAACTGACAAGGAGTGTTACTTTGTTAGGGTGGATTTGATCTAACCGTGGTTATTTTCTCATTTGGGCGGATGGGAGTTAATTTTCCTCTTTCGATCGGATCTTCGACTATCGGCTGGATCGGACACACGAAAACCCTTTCCCCCAAAGCATGGTAGGCGGTGTTGAATTCTAAGACATCCGCGTGCTCGAGATCCATGAAACTTCATGGCCTTCATGTCCTCGGTCTCATATTCGTCTCCCAAAGTTTCTTCGTCGTAAACGCTAGCGATAACCGGCCATTGTGCCTGGCTCCCGTGGGCTCATTTAACGGCATGATTGTTCCAGTTGTTTCGGATCGGGGGCCTCGGTTGACTCTTCGCTCTCGTCATCATCATCATCGTCTGTCGTCGGAATCTTCTTCCCATACTACGGGATTTCGGCGGAGAGGAGCGCCGTCAAACCCGTTAGGGAATATGGGTGCGTGCGGCCGCAAAATTGTCATATGTTCCCATTCCGGAAGTGGCAATTGTGACTCGGCTTCTCCTCCCGAAATTGCGGGGAAGAGTGAGAGGGTGGCACGTATTTGACACCGGGTAGGATATAGAAGGAATCCTCCTCTTAGATTCTTCGCTGTTCTCGGGATCATATTCGGGCTCTCCCAAGCCAATTTGCGAAGTGTACTAGCTCCGAGATGCTCTTCGGCCTCTTTCTTTGATAAGCCCCGGTACGAGCGCCCGCCGAAAGCTTTCTTGTTCGATTCTTCTCGATTGTTCTAACCATCTTGTGTAAATGGTTCTTTCATGTTACGGCGGAACGGCCCGGTTCTTCGGTATCGGCCTTCCTTTTATCAGAAATAGCGGGCCTCGTATTCTTGCAAGGAGTCTACGACATGAGACCAAGATGGGTTGATTCGTTCGATATCCTCGAGGCGAGGGAATCCAGTCGGGATCCTCGACGAGGTTGGCCACGGGTATTTGGGGACCTTCATCGGCATCTTCTGGGCGTGTGAAGATTCTCCGCATTCAATCATATTCACGATTATGGTTCCTTGGCGCGGATTTTTGAGCGTGTTAGGCCCCTCGGGGCCTTCCAACTTTCCTTGCTCTATTAGCCCCTGGATTGCCTTTTTGAGTGAAGCGGTTGTCGGTCGAGATGTCGTGAGCTTGATGAAAAGCACAATACTTTGTAGTATCCACGGGAGCATTCGGATTTACGGGTTGGAAATTCTCAAAGGCCGCAGCAAGCCTTCTTTCACCGAGTCCCTAAAGATGTCATTCGGGGGCATTCCAAAGTTTTCGAGATTTATGACCCGTGATGCAGGCTCATTTGGTTTCTGGGAGCAAAAGGAGTCGTGTTATTACATTCTGTCCGCATAGTTAATCATCTCTTTGCCTTTAGCGGGAGCGAGGCGGTGTTTGCGGGAGGAGCCCGATATACGTGGCGGAGTGCGGCGGCCGGTTGCGGTGTAGGCCTTTTCAAACTTAGGCTGCGAGAGTTAACCATGGCCGTAAGTGCGAGTATGGGAAGTGGCGAGGAGGCTCTCGAGATGTGGTTTCAAGCATGGTGGAAGATGTCCAATTGTTCCTCTTCGGAAGGAGGGATGGCCATTTCAGCGAGTTTCGAGATTCCACCGCTTGTAAAAGTCCCGACATTCTCATCGGGGCCATTTGCCTTTGTTGTTTGTAGGTCAACCCTATTTGTTTCCCATTCCAAGTTGGCCTTATATTTTTACGTGAAGGCATTGGTAATCTGGTCCCATGTAGCCACGGCCGGGTTTCAAACGGAAGAACCACTTTAAGGCCTTGGACTTCAAGGATAGGCGAAATAGTCGACCCAGCTGCGATTGGTACATCCTTTGGCTTTCATCGCCAAGGTATATGTGTCCAAATGGGTTTTCGGACATGCGGTCCCATCAAAGAGATCCAGATTAGGCATCACGAATTTGTGGGGCGGAGGAACAATGGAGTCGGTGCAGCCAGGCGGAAGAGCGGAGCTTCTTGGCGATCGGTTCGGCGATCTGCGCTTTCATTTCCTTGTGTTGTTCCATGAACCGGGCCGGATGAGGGTCTTGTGGCGGAACCATGGCATTCAAGCTAGTGGGCGAGCTAGAGAGAGGAGCTACCACTGGAAGCGGGCGGGTGGAGGAACGGCCCGTCCGGGGACGTAGGTGAAAACTTGTCACAGGGGGCGAGTTACCACAGGGAGCATGGGTAGGAGCTGGCAAAGGATAGAACCTTGCGGCTTCTTTGTTGATTTTCAGCGGCAAAGTAGGTGGAGGCAGCCCGATGTGGCCGGATAACTTGGATTTCCGAGTGGGGGGCCGTAAGTAGGCTTGAGTGCGGGTGCTTTGTCCGGATTGTTGAATTGCATGGCTGCTGTGGTGAAGGTGTGTAACCGGGAGTGCTGCGGTCTGGTGATTCGGATGACAGGGATGGAGGCTTGGTAACCCATAGAAGTGCGAGTGAGGAATGGATTTGTGTGAGGAGCAGTGAACTAGTGCTTACGAGGAGGGCTCTGACGTGGCCCGAGAACCAAGTTGTGGCGGCATTCCAAAGCTGTAGGCATTCTTTGTGAAGGTCGGATTGATCGGTTCCGGCCGAGGCGGGATCCCGTGCGTGGCATTCCGAGATAGCCCCAAACCATGAGAAGACATTCCGTCTTGATTTTGCCCCCCGATTTGTGCCGTCGAGGCTGCATGGATCCGGTGGTACGTGGTTGGGGAGGCTGGTGACCCGAAAATCGAGAGCATGGGTTACGGTAGTGGCACCATAGGAGGTGGGTGGCGGCATCTGGTGTAATCGGGCGGCGAGAGTGGGGTTGGCATCCTCGTCTTCTTCCACGGTGAAGGTGCCATACGGATTGGTGGCGGCCAGGCACGTGACTCTTAATAGCCTCCATAAAATTTGTTTAGGCGTAGCTTCTGTCGTAACCTCATACGTTACGCTAGCGATTCCCTTTGTTGCTCTGTACGAGGGGTCCGGGAGGCGGAGTGACGTTATCCCCATCATTCTGGGCGTGCGAACATTACGAAACCCGGAGTCGGAACAAACGGTGAAGGCGACGATGCGCTTGACTCTTCCCAGTGATCAAACGGTGACCCGGTGCCGAAACCAAGCTTTGTGCGGAGGCTGTGGGGAAAGGACACGAAGGTTCGAGATGTGCAGGAATGGAAGGAGGGTAGGTGTTTGGGCTTTTGGCTCATGCAACATGCGATTATTTGTTCACGTTTACTTAAAACATGTTTTATTAACCTAATCGGTTGGAAAAGATTGCTCTTCTTTTCGCAAACTACTACGGATCTGGATCGGTGGGCCCCGTCACTACGTCTATAAGCCCCTCGTATTCCACGTATTTCGACCTCCCGGGGTGGACGGCCCGGGCGAGGGTCCTATAGGGCAAGCGGGTCCCAGCCGACCGAAAGAAAAACGATCCTAAAAGTCGGCGGGTAATCGAGTCTTAACGAGCATTCGATGTAAATTACGGACAAAGGCGGACGTCGAAAGTCAAGATCATGTCAGAGAGCTCGACGAAAAGTCGGCATGATTTGGGCCGATAAGCGTCCACAATTGATCTTGACTTGTCGTCGGTTAAGCCGTAATTAGGCATGGAATATTCATTAATCCTTGATGACTCGGTGTCAATCTTTGGGAGTCGGTGTATAATTTGTGCCGATCGAGCCGAAGTCGGCGCCGGTCAATATCTTGGTCAAAGTCTGCGGCGGAAAACCGGCGGAACTTCGGCGATTAGGGTCCCGAAAGATATTGAGTCGGTATGCCGACAAAGGCTTGAAAGGAAAGGTCTATACACGGACGGGGCATGACACGGACCCGGACTAAAAACCAGCGGGTCTCGGACAAAGTGTGTCACGGACAAGTGCATGGTCGACACGAGGCTCCGTGGGATGTTTGGGTAGTCTGTGCTCATCGAGAGGCGTAATAAGACCAAACGGACCGCGACAAGGATTTCCGGGTTAGGGACGTAGTGTGCGGTGTACGGTCACGTGCGCGTAGTGTGCAAGCGATCTATATTCTTTTACGAGTAAAATAGAGATTTTTTATGTGTCTTAAAAATATGATGCATGATTTTTTTTTTGAAAATTTTCTTTTTTTTTTGAAAATCCTTTTTTTTTTTTTGAATTTTTTTTTTTTGAAATTTAATGAGCACATAAGCACGTAAGCACGAAAATTCCGACAGTTAGGGACATTATTCCGACAGTCAAAATTTTGACTTTCTCCGAGGCGGCCAAAACAACATGAAAACTGTGCAAAAATCAACACACACACAAAAATGATTTTCAAAGCCGGGACGGAAGCTTGACCCTCAAAAGCTTTTTTTTTGAAAACGGTGATACCGGTACGTGGGATTGTTAGACCACAATTTATCCCCGACTCGTGTTAGGAGGCGATAACGGGAAGTTTAATGGTTTCCACCAATATACCAAATATCATTCATTTTTTTTTAAAAAAAAAAAGCTTAGTCCCAGTAGTCGCCCTTTGTGATGAATGTGTGTCCGAAAATTTTCCCATTTTTGTTTGAAAAAATCAACGAAACGGAGTCGCCACGCCATTTTAATTTTGAGGGCCAAAACTTTGAAAAAAGCCCGAGATCAGAGATTTAGGTTCGGAGGTCATGTTACACGCCGGGAAGGACGTTAGTGTGCACCCGGAATGCCTCGTAAAACGAGTCTTCCAAGCTGAAAATCATTTGTGTGTGTGTGTGTGTTTTGGCCAAAATACTTTGAAACTCAGAAAAGTAAAAATTGGGATATCTTTTTAAGACTTTAAACTGATCCCATGATTTTTTGGAGGATTTTTGGATTGATATTTGGAACTCAAAAGACCTTTTGAAGTTGAGAGCCATTTCTGCCAGAATGAAAAAGGCAGTGGACCTTTGATTTTGAAATGGATTCAAGGGTCTTAAAACTTCATAATATGGATAAACTCAGAGAATAAAAGTTGTTCTAGACACCTTAAATAAGACTTGTGCGAAGGAATTTTCCATTTTGGAGAAGATTTGAGGGGTCAAAACCTTCTGGAAACCTCAGATATGAGATCTGGATTCCCAGAAGCTGATGAACTAGCCTCTGAAAGAAAATTTGAAAATAGGAGTTTTACTCACCCAAAAAATAAAGTAAAAATATGTCTGGAAATCTCTGGATGTTGGCTACAAAAAGTATTTTGTAGTCAACACCAAATTCCAAGTTCATCTGTGTCCAAAAGTTAAAATAATGGACTGAGGTCTGGGAAAATTGCTACTGGACAGCAACTTCCCAAGAAGGAGAATATGATTTTAAAGGGGGTTTTGCATCCATGCTTGTCCCCATTTCCCTAGGTTTTGGTTAGTGATCACTAGACATTTTAGTGGTGAATCAACTATACCAAACCATCCTTGGGGTACATTAGGACTAAGCATTTCATTTGCTTGGGAAGGGGATTTTTATCCTTTGAAAATGAGATTTTATGCTTGAAAATGGTTTTTAGGGTTTTGAAAATGAGTTTTCTTTGCAAGAAAGTAAGAGAACTTGAAAATAATTTTGATCTTTGTAGAAGATCATCCATGGAGATGGTCTTCCATGGTGATCTTCTTAGATCTAGAGCAAGAAGATGAAAGAACTACATTTTGTAGTTTGCAAATGCATGCATGGTTGAGATTTAGGGTTAGGAGAAGGAGGGTTTACCAATCTTCCTTGTGTTCTTGAGTGTTTGGCTTGTATGTATGAGTGTTTAGGGCTTTAATATGAGAGTGAGTGGATGAGTATGAATTGGAAAAGATTGGAGAAAATGGTGACAATTCAAGTGAATTCTCAGCTTGTTTTCTCTATATTTCGCCGAGGAGGTTCGGTGCAAAATGTGTTGTGGCTCCTTATTTTGTATTGGAGGGCTCAATTTATAGCCCTCCTGAGATGACAAACTCATCCGCGCGGATGGGAACCCTCGGCGTGCACTTGTTCATTAAATGCGGCTCCGGCTTTGGACAAGAGGAATATTTCTTTTGAAATTCAAATTAAGCGACAGTTTATGTTTTCGGCATTTCTATTTATGGTTTTCTTCTTTTGTTTTTCTTTTTGAGATTCTTTTTTAAGGTTTAACCTTAAATAACAATGCCCATTTTATCCTCACTTTGTTAGAAAAGTTAGGATTGTTAGGAATTGTTAGAAATGTTATAACTTTCATTAATTTTCTAACGAAAATTCTAACAAGCTCAAATTGGAGCACTTACACCCGTCACGTCCTCGTCGTCAGAGTACCGAGCCCCCGCCGGAGGCTGCCACTCAAAGTAATCCGAAGGATCAAATCCGGCAAAAGGATCAAAGAAAGAAGGCTCTGACGATCCCTCACCCTGTGCGTCCTGCGGAGGGAAGAACTGATAAAGGCTGCGCCTCGGGGCTCCCGAAGACGTCCCGGCATCCATTGCTATGCCGCCCTCGAAGGTCCCTCTGCTTGTGGCTCCGGCTCGGCTCTCGGTGGAGGAACGTCTACAGAATGCCTCGAAGGCATAGGCTCGTACGCCGACATACGTCGGGAAGACCGGCAAGACAGCTTCGACGCCATCTTCTTCGCAAACGACCTCATCGCCACATAACGGCGAGTCAACATATCATAAGCTCTCCCCAGGGACTGCACAACCAAGCGACGAAAAGAAACGCTCGGCCAATACAGGTTATACTCGGCAACAACAAAAAGAAAAATGCAGAAAAGATGCCAAGATGGAAAAGAGTAAGCACACTCGCGATGCATCGGGATCCACTCGGTATGCGGCGGAGCTCACGCTCGGGAACGAGGTACGAGATACCCTCCTCCTCGATCCGTCCCCACGGACATACGTGAAATCCAGGCCCGGCATCGCGGAACCTGCAGGGGGACACTGCGGGCCAGCCTCTCTCTCCTCGCCATACTGCGGCGTCCTCAACTTCCTCCTCACGAAGGCCCCATACTCCTCTCCATACAAAATAAACTCCTCGGCACCCTTGCAGCCAAGGTACCTCTCAAAGTCCAACACATCCATGTCCCGGGAATCAAGCATCCCAAAAGGAGGGTCCCTCGGGCCACGGGAAGCACACACGGGCCATCTTTGCGCCAAAGACCCGCTCTCCCAGGATACATGACATCACAAGTCAAGCCCCGCGGCATCTTCCGCTGCGTGACATCCAAGGAGCCCCCTCGAACTCATCGGCCTCATACAGAGGAGCCCACGGGAACAAAAAACAAACCTCCCGGGCTACCTCTCTCCAGAGGCAGCTCCTGCACATCCCAAGTAGGCGATGGTGAGCTTCCCTCTGTTGGTCCTCCTCTTCCTCGCCGTGCGAGCCCGGCCCAACATAGCGGGATACGCGGCTACGGCCCGGGATCTCTATCCCATGGAAGCAGCGAAAAATCTCATAGAACCACACAAGCGACAAAAGCGAGAAAGGGCTCGGTCACGCAAAGAAGATGGAGAAACGACAAGTTGCTAAATCAAAAACGGCAATAAACTCATACCTCAAAGCAAAGTCAAACCGACGAAGAACCGGCGCACACCCGGCTAAAGCCGGTCCCGAGGGAAAGTAGAGCTCGGCGAGCGCCTGCCTCGCCCAAGCAATGTCGAGACTCTCTCCGAGATCAATCGAAGCTCTCCAGCCAGGCAAAGGGAGCCGCGGTCGCGTGGTTCGAGAACAAAGTCTCGGACATTGCATACCACTGAAGTAGCGCGCCCGGTACTCACGTGCACACATGGCGGTACCCCGAACATAGGCCCAATGCCGGCCGTGATCCTCGGCTCCACATCAGCATATAACATCCCCAGGCCCTGCGAGGACGAGGCTCAAAGCCCAGCTCGGTCAACACGGCCATCGGAGATCATATCTCTCCACCGCAGCGGCCCTCCTTTGAAGGAAAGCCCGATGTCGCGGCAAAGTCGGTCGGCGTCACCGTCACCTCTCCCCACGGACTCGGATGGAAGGTGTGGGTGGTATCCCACCAATACTCGGAAAGGCCCAAGGAAGACGCTCTTGTTCTTCCTCGTGTCGAAACCCCGGCCGGGTTCTCTACGAACACACCCAAGCCGGAAGCGTAGACCGGCCTCCTGGGACTCGGCCTACCATCCACGGAAATATCGGGCATCCGCGCCACAACTCAACCAAACGGCCTCGAGCGATCCCCGAGTCTTCATCCTCTTGGCCTTCCCGGCCATAAGCCCGGCATCATCCTGCGGGTAAACACAGCAAAGGTACGTCAATCACGTACTTAATATAAAACAAAAGGCACAAAAGTCCGTCCCAACATGGAAAGCCATGAAAATAACCCTGGCTCACAAACACGGCACACATTGCACATATTTTTCACATATATCCCGTCACAAAAACGGCACATGATGCACATAATTTTCACATACATTATACATATAATTTTTCCCATGCAGTCGGTCACAAAAACACGCCACACCCTGTACACATTTTCTCAAAAGAGGGATTAAGCCCTACACGACACATTTTCAAAAAAGTCCGTCCCAACACGGCAAAGGCACATGTAACCCGTCACAAAAACACGGCACATATTGCACATATTTTCCCCACAAAGTCCGTCACCCAAAAACATGGCACACACGGCATGACACATCTGCATAACACATTTTTCAAAAATCCGTCCCTACACGGCACACACTTTCAGACAAAACCCGTCACAACACACGACACATGTCACATTTTTTTCACAAAATTTGTCACTACCCGACAAACTTTTCTCATAATGTACATACATAAAAAGCATACGGTACAAAACACCAAAGCATGCATTTCATTAGAGAAGCACTTTATTTTCACGAATAAAAACTAATCTACACATTTCTGCACAAAATACACATACCCACAATTTTTACATGTCCATTTTCAACAATTAAATCAAGAATTTCACAAAAGGCATAAAAAAATAACAAAAATTCAAAAATGCGAAAAACTAAAACCTAGTTCTAGCATTCAAAAATTCGAGCAGGGAATCAAAAGCGAAGCGGATTTCTTACCTCCCGACGTTCCTAGAACGACGATTGTGCACCTCCGGATTCGGATACAAGACATCGGGTTCTTCGAAGATGGAACAAACGAAATCCAATTTCTTTGGAGCTCCATCCGTTGCTCGACCACTTCTTGACCGCTTTGACGTGACTCCTTCGAGATCCTTCCGCCATTGCAAGCGATTCAAGCGAAAAAATGGAGGATTTTGGTAAAATGGAGGTTTTCTCTCTTTTCTCTCTCTTGGATGCACGAGCAATCGGAGAAGAAGAAGTGAAGGGGGCCTCGGTTTTTAACCCGGTCAAAGCACAGAGGCGTAAAAAACCAAAGTGGTCCGTGCGGACCTCTTTGCATCCGGTTGTTCCGTACGGACCTTCTAGCAAGGGAGGGCCAAATTACTTTCCTTGCCTTATAATCTTTGCCCCCAGGCCATCCTAAGGCCTTTTTCAGCCAAATCCAAGTGCGAGAATGGTCCCTAACCCTTCAATTCAACCAGAGCGTCAGTCAATGTAAGACCGGTCTTCGCCCCACTCGACGGCAATTCAACCACGGCGGTCGGTGGCAGGAGCCTCGCCCACTTCAACGGCGATTCAACCGCGCGGCCTTGATGTAAGACCGGTCTTCGCCCACTCCAACGGCAATTCAACCACCGACAGTCAGTGTAAGCCCGAGCCTCGCCCACTTCAACGGCGATTCAACCACCGGCCGTCAATGTAAGACCGGTCTTCGCCCACTCCAACGGCAATTCAACCACCGGCAGTCAGTGTAAGCCCGAGCCTCGCCCGCCCAACGGCGATTCAACCACCGGCCGTCAATGTAAGACCGGTCTTCGCCCACTCCAACGGCAATTCAACCACCGGCAGTCAGTGTAAGCCCGAGCCTCGCCCACTTCAACGGCGATTCAACCATCGGCCGTCAATGTAAGACTGGTCTTCGCCCACTCCAACGGCAATTCAACCACCGGCCGTCAATGTAAGACCGAGCCTCGCCCACTCCAACGGCAATTCAACCACCGGCCGTCAATGTAAGACCGGTCCTCGCCCACTCCAACGGCAATTCAATCCCCGGCCGTCAATGTAAGATCGGTCCTCGCCCACTCAACGGCAATTCAAGAAGGAGCCAAAAACCTCCCAGCACGAATATAAAGGCACGAGATGCCTCCAAAACGCTCAACGGCAACTCAAGCACTGGTCATCAAAGTAAGACCGAGCTCCTTTCCCAACAAGTCAAAGGGAAATCATACAAGACTACTTATCCCCGGCACAGTAGGCCGTGATGTAAGCCCGAACTTTGCCCACTCAACGGCAAAACAAGCGCAAGAAGGAGCCAATACCTCCGAATACAAATCCCAAGGCACGAAACGCCTCCAAACTGCCAAATGGTGAAGCAATCACCGACCATCAAAGTAAGCTCGAGCTCCTTCCCCAGCAAGTCAAAAAGGGAATCCTTGCAAGCCCCTACAAGGCCACAATAAATCCCAGACGGATGAACACGGCGGCCATTGTAAGTCCAACCTTCTCCCCGGCCCAGCCAAGCACGAGACATCTAAACCTCTCGAAGCTCAAGGCGGCCGTGCCTCCACCACCGCCGCCGAAGACGATTCAAAGTCCTCCCGGCGTGGCACCCGGCCCCGCCGAGAAGACGATTGAGAAGTCCTCCCGGCGTGGCACCGGCCACCGCCCGAAGACGATTCAAAGTCCTCCGGCGTGGCACCAATCGCCGCCGAAGACGATTCAAAGTCCTCCGGCGTGGCACCAACCGCCGCGAAGACGATTCAAAGTCCTCGCGTGGCACCCAGCCGCCACGCGAAAAGACGATTCAAAGTCCTCCGTGGCACCAACCGCCGCCCGGAAGACGATTGAAGTCCTCCCGGCGTGGCAACAACCGCCGTAAGACGATTCAAAGTCCTCCGAGGCGTGGCACCAGCCGCCAAGACGATTCAAGAATCCTCCCGCGTGGCACACGAAAACCGCCGCCGCGAAGACGATTGAAGTCCTCGCGTGGCCTTGACCACATTCGAGAGGCGATTCGAGTCCTCACGCTATCCCCGGCCAGGAAGGCTTTAAACCACTCGGTCCGAGGCACCGTATAAACCTCCCAAATCACTATCTACGGCCGGAAGGCCTTAAACCACCGATTAGGAAAATCGTAAAATTTCCATCCCAGCGGGACACCACCACGTCCTCACGATTGACCTCGACGGTCACCACATCCCGAGGACACCGCCCACGTCCTCACAATTGACCTCGGCGGTCACCACATCTTAGAGACACCGCACGTCCACTACCATTGACCTCGGCGGTCACACAACACTTCGAGGAACCATCACGCCCGCATGCACTCACGATTTCACGACCTCGAACTACGACCGTGCTTGATTCCCGCCGGGAATACGTAGGAATCCTATCGCGGGGTCCGGCCATTCGACCCATGCGGTCACCCAGACACCACCACGTCCTCACCACGACCTCGGCGGTCACGCAACACTTCAGGGCACCACCATGCCCGCATTCACAAAACACTCACCCCAGCGCCGAACTACGACCGGGCTTGATTCCCGCCGAGGATACGTAGGGAATCCTATCGCAGGTCCGGCCTGCTCCGACCTATGCGGTCACCTGATAGGACACCACCACGTCCTCACACCGACCTCCCGGTCACTTTATCTCCATGCACGCGATCCAGTTAGGACCCTTATCTTATCGGCGACCCCACTTCTTTCATAAGTGACGTCGTCGAGGGCTTCACTGTAAATACCCCAACTGATCACCCCCTTTCAAACACGGAAACACCGCGGACTCATCAACGCAGTCTCGACGACCCCAGCACTCAAAACCCTCTCAAAACCCCCGACCAAACCAAGGGAGGAGCCTTTCTGCAGGGATAAAAAAAAAGGACAAAGGACCTTTTGGGAATTTTCGGGAAATTGGAAAAGCAATAATGGTCCGTACGGACTTTGCTTTAATAATTACGAATCCTCTTAAAGTCCACAATATTCCCTCAAATCCAGGGAAAATGATTACCCCCTGCGAGTTGGTCCGTACGGATCTCTTTGCATGTCGACTTGGTCCGTACGGACCTTATTGCACTGAGGAACATCATAATTGCAAATATTCCTCCATCATCACAAGATTCCCTTAAATCGAGGAAAACCAAAAGTACGGATTACCGGGGAGGTCCGTACGGACCTCTTTGCACCAAATCGGCACTATAAATAGAGGGCTCCCCCTCCTCATTTTCACACACCTCCTACTTCTCTCTTCCTCCCTAGGCCTTCGGCTTCCCCTCTAAGTCCTTCGAGGCATTCTCGGCCCCTTTCGGATCCTTAGGAGGCCTTGAGCCCCCTCGTGGTGCTCAGAAGCCTCCTGAGCGCTCCGCGACGCTCCGCTGCCGAGGCACTCTCGAGGTACTCTGAGGCCCCTCGTGGTACTCAGGAGCCTTGCACAGTCTTTCCACGGTGTCCGGCTCTTTCAGGAGTCAAGCCGGCGATCCCAAACCACGCCGAAACTGCTGCCCGAGTGACTCACGCCTGCCACCCAACGCACGCCGAACCTGCGCCCCGAGTGATCCCGGCGATCCCCACGCACGCCCGAACCTGCACCCACGCGGCCTGCAACATCAACTCACGCCGAAACTCGTCAGCGGACAACTGAGGCCCCCTCCCGAAGCAATCCGTCCGTGCAGGAACGCTACTCCCGACCTCGAAACACTATTCCCAGTGGAAGAGAAGGCAGACACGAACCAACATTGGTAAGGCTTCCTTCCATTACTATTTCAATACGAGTTCAATACATAGTATACAATGTAGACATCCGATCTGACATGCATTTTTAAAAGCACACACACACACACACTGACATTTAAAGGATATTAGGGGTATCAGAAAGACTCGTTTTACGAGGCGGCTCGGGTGAGCTCTAATATTCTAATATTCTCTTCCCAGGGAGTCATCTCGACCTCCGAACTCAAAATCTCATCACATAAAAACAGGTTTAAAATTATCTTTAAAGCGGATGCCCTTTTTCAATGTTTTGGGCTTAATAAAAACGGCGTGGCGACTCTACAAAATGCGAAAACAAACGGCGAGACGAACCGCCGCCAACGCGAAAGATGCCAGATGCCGGGGCGCGAACGCGCTGCCTCTCGGATCCGGGTAATTTCAACTATACACTATACCCTATACCACATACCATCTACATCTGTTATACACTATACCCTATCTGTTTATAGTTTATACCACTATACCTTATACCACTATGCCACATACCACATACATTATACCCTATACCACTATACCACATACACTATACACTATACACTATACACTATATCTTATACCACTATCTGTTTATACCACATCTGCATCTGTATACCACTATACTGTTATGCCACTATACCACATATCTTTTATCTATATACCATATCTGTTTATACCACTATCTGTTTATCTGTTTATACCACATGCCACATACCACATACACTATACCATACTATGCCACATACCTATACACATACCCTATACCACTATACACTATACCACATACCACATACACTTTATACCTTCTGTTTATACCTATCACACTATACTATCTGTTATCTGTTATATCACTATACCATACATACCACTATCTGTATACACATACTCATACACTATACCCTATACCACTATATACTATCTATACCTATACACTATACCCTATACACTATACACTTTACCACTATACCCATACCACATACCTATACCCTATACTATACCCTATACCACTATACTATGCCACATATCTATGCCACATACTGCTATACCACATCTTACATACCACATACCACACATACACTATATCCTATACACTATCTGGCTATACCACTATCTGTTATACACTATACTCTATGCCACATACCACATGCAGATACCACTATACCCTATACCCTATACCACATACCTATACCACTATACCCTATACACTATCTGTATATACCACTATCTGTATACCACATACCACATACATTTATACACTATACACTATACACTATAGGGTATAGGGTTTAGGGTATAGGGTTTAGGGTTTAGGGTTAGGGTTTAGGGTTTTGGGGTTAGGGTTTAGGGTTTAGGGGTTAGGGTTTAGGGGTTAGGTTTTAGGGGTTAGTGTATAGGGTTTAGGGTTTAGGGTTTAGGGTTTAGGGTTTAGGGGTTAGGGTTTAGGGTTTAGGGTTTAGGGGTTAGGGTTTAGGGTTTAGGGTTTAGGGGTTAGTGTATAGGGTTTAGGGTTTAGGGTTTAGGGTTTAGGGTTTAGGGTTTAGGGGTTAGGAGTTAGGGTTTAGGGGTTAGGGTTTAGGGTTTAGGGTTTAGGGGTTAGTGTATAGGGTTTAGGGTTTAGGGTTTAGGGGTTAGGGTTTAAGGTTTAGGGTTTGGGGTTAGGGGTTAGGGTTTAGGGGTTAGGTTTTTTTTTAAATAGAAACAATGACCATATATACAAGAATTGCAAGGGTTCTTGGAGCTATTCCCAAATTGGTAAATTGCATACAATTTTATATTTTTTATCCAAAATAAAACAAAAACAAGATTAGTCCAAAACTAGGAACTAACCAACTATTAGACAACACTCTGGAGATTATTGTCTCATAAGTCATAACTAAGATATCCAGAAAACAAAGACCCACATCATTACTGCTGAGCTGCTGCACTCTCTGGCCCCCCGCACCGTGCATGTCATCATCTTCATCGTAAGCTTAAATGCGCCTTTGTTGTTTTACGCGCATCTCATCTTCAATGTTGACATCGTGAAGGGTTGTCTCCTCGCACTCATCAAGCTCCATATACGTCATCTGCGATGAAGGCTTAGGAGGCGGCACACGCCTCTAGGGCCTTGCATTGTTCGAAAGTCAAGGAATGCGGGAAGTCGGCCCAGAAGTGGATGTATAATTTGCCCCTCATGAATGGTCTTTGGTACATTGGCATCCCTTCGTCATTTATTGCCTTGAATTGATCTGGCTTAACAACTTCTCCAGGTTGGGATTTGATGAGGAGCTTCCTGTTATCTAGATGAGTCAAGATAAATTGGGAGCCACATAATGCCTCAGTAAGGTCAACGCGTGCTCAACAAATATGTCATCACCCTTTCACTTGAACTTTGGGTGCTCTTTCTGTTGTAGTAAAAAGACTATGTCTCCAGTATAGTGTATAGGGTATAGGGTATAGTGTATAGGGTATAGGGTATAGTGTATAGTGTATAGTGTATAGGGTATAGGGTATAGGGTATAGTGTATAGTGTATAGTGTATAGTGTATAGGGTATAGTGTATAGGGTATAGGGTATAGGGTATAATGTATAGTGTATAGGGTATAGGGTATAGGGTATAGTGTATAGGGTATATGGTATAGGGTATAGGGTATAGTGTATAGGGTATAGGGTATAGGGTATATGGTATAGTGTATAATGTATAGTGTATAGGGTATAGGGTATAGGGTATAGTGTATAGTGTATAGGGTATAGGGTATAGTGTATAGTGTATAGGGTATAGTGTATAGGGTATAGGGTATAGGGTATAGTGTATAGTGTATAGGGTATAGGGTATAGGGTATAGGGTATAGTGTATAGTGTATAGTGTATAGGGTATAGGGTATAGTGTATAGTGTATAGTGTATAGGATATAGTGTATAGGGTATAGGGTATATGGTATATTGTATAGTGTATAGGGTATAGTGTATAGGGTAGAGGGTATAGTGTATAGTGTATAGTGTATAGTGTATAGGGTATAGGGAATAAGGTATAGGGTATAGGGTATAGTGTATAGTGTATAGTGTATAGTGTATAGTGTGTATAGTGTATAGGGTATAGTGTATAGTGTATAGTGTATAGTGTATAGTGTATAGGGTATAGTGTATAGGGTATAAGGTATAGGGTATAGGGTATAGGGTATAGTGTATATGGTATAGAGTATAGGATATAGGGTATAGTGTATAGGATATAGGATATAGGGTATAGGGTATAATGTATAGTGTATAGTGTATAGTGTATATATAGGGTATTAGCTTTAGGGTTTAGAATTTATTTATTTTTTCAAAAATAATATTTATTGACTCATATTTATTTTTTTGAGAGTAATTTAAAATAACTTTCATATTTTATATAAATAAAAATAATGATATTTATTAAATTAAAATTAATAAATATTTATGATTTATTTATTTTTTCAAAAATATCATAAATATTTATGATATTTTAATGTTTTTTAGTTTGTTATTTTGTTAATTAGTTCTAAAAATAAACAAAAAATACATTTTATTATCAGCAACGAAATATTTCCGTCGCTGATAAATAAAAATATATTAAATTATCAGCGGCGGAAATATTCCGTCGGTGTTTAATTAAAAAAAAAAACATTTAATTTCACCGTCGGAATATTTACGCCGATAAATTAAAAAAATTAATTATTCAGCGGCGGAAATATTCCGTCGGTGTAATATTTCAAAAAAAAAAATAAAAAATATTTTAATTTCACCGTCGGAATATTTCCGACGCTGATAAATAAAAAAATAAAAAAATGATATATTTTCACCGGCGGAATAATTCCGTCGCTGATAAAGATTTAGCGGCGAAATAATCCGTCGGTAAATCAACCGCGAAAATAGTGGCGGTAATTAAACGAATATTCGAGGAATATTCGTTTTAGCGGCGGAATTTAGCGGCGGAATTAAATTTCGTCCCTAAATTTGACGCCAAAATAATTCCGACGCTAAAGCTTATATTCCGCCGCTATTTAGCGACGGAATGAATCCGTCGCTGATAATTCCGTCGCTAAACCACCTGTTTCTGGTAGTGTACCTCAGGTATATATATAATGAAAGTTATCCTACCAAACCAACAACAATACTTGCCATGGTATCACATCTAAATTTATATATTCAGTACTAGTATTTTTGGGCTAGGTTTTAGGAATGGAGGAAAATATGAGGCCCTATAAAATTATGGGTCCTGTGCAATTGGGATCCTTGCACATCCTCAAAAAACCGGCCTGGGTGGAACCTCCAATATGGTCTATTACCGGCTAGTCCAGCCCATGATCACACTTGGGCTTCTCTATGCTTGTGACCCAATTCTAATTCTAAGATGGTATAAGAGCCACTGGTCTATGGTGGCTTGATCGTTTTCGCTGCTTCTACATGAGCCCTCTGTCATCTCTTCTACAAGGCCCGCTATCTCCTATCTTCTACAATGTCCACGACTCCACGTGCTCGACCCTCAACCTTCTCCCCGGTTTAAATGTGAGGGGGCTTGTTAGACAATTATCCCATATCTACTAAAGAGAAAAACATGTACCGATATATACACTTAAGGGGCTACTTTCCTTATAATCAATTGATCTTAAGATGAAATATAGTCTATTACCGGTCCAGTCCAACCCATGCTCACATTTGGGCTTCTCTCTACCTCTTCTGACACAATTCTAATTCTAAGATATTCAAGTGAAAATACACCAATACCAAATCTTAATTCTGCTCTCATTAGTTATTGAAGAGCCACTTATCGAGACCACCTAAACTCACTTTGTGAGACCTTTTTCTTTTTAATTCCGTGTCTTACAACAAGCACCCTTAATTAATGATCTAATTAAGTAGAGAAAATTAATTTTCTAGGTAATTCTTGTAACTACTTAGAAGAAGTAATATAGTTAATTGATTGCTTCAATTGTCAAGGACAGTTAACGCTCAAACCAATTTCCATTTCTTTTTCCACTTATCTATTTCTTAATATTCTGCTTTGTACCACTAAAAGTTTACAACCCAAAATAAAAGATAAAAACGAAAATCTCAAGCTTGACCCTAAAATTGGTCCTATCTACAACATCCAACCTACGGATGAAAGCTACATTTGTTGTTTGTATCTTTGTCCCACAAGAGACAAGTGCATTTACAAATTAGGTGAACAGAAAATATAACTGATGAAGTATAAGAAGGGGTGAGGGTGTGGGAAGGGGGAGGGAGGGAGAGAGAGAGAGAGAGAGAGAGAGAGAGAGAGAGATGGAAGCAACAAAGATGATAGTGTCAATTGTATTGGGTGGGCTGTTATGGATAGTGCTGAATCTGTACAATTTTTTGCTGCTGAAGCCAAAAAGAGTTAGATCAAAGTTAGAGAGTCAAGGAATTAAAGGGCCTTCTCCTTCATTTTTCTATGGGAACATCCCTGAGATCAAGGAAATCTTTCTCCAGACCAGGTCAATTATGAATAGTAGTTGTGATCTCTGTAATGACTGGGTTCCCAAAGCCTACCCACATCATGTACGATGGGCTAATCAATACGGTACCCGCTCTTTCGCTCTTTCACTCTCACACACCATACTTTTCAATGGTCCGGTTTGTATATATTTCTCATTTTTCTGGTTTGTGATTACTTTTTGATTCACTTTTTTGGAGTTGGAACGGTTCTTGTGAATTGAGATTTATTGGGTCTCTCAAAAACGCTCTTACAATGCAACTTAATAATTAGCTAATTTTTTATGAACTTGATGGATGGCAGGAAGAACATTCATGTATTCAAATGGGAACACGGTGGTACTTTGCATATCAGATCCAGAGTTGGTGAAGGAATTAACCCTTCAGACAAGCTTTAATCTTGGCAAGCCTACTTTTTTATCAAAAGATATGGGTGCTCTATTAGGACAAGGCATCTTGACCTCCAATGGCCCATATTGGGCTCACCAAAGGAAGATAATCGCTCCTGAGCTCTACATTGACAAAGTTAAGGTATTCCACTTTCTAATCAACAATATATATGAACTGTTCATAATTTCATACTTCCTCCATGCCAAAATTAATGGATATCGTAAGGATATTTATGCATCTTGGGAAACATAGTCAGCGTGTTAGTTAAAAATGGACATTCATTTAGGGAGGGAACACAATGAAATTTGATTTCTCTATCATTCAGCTTCTAGAAAGAAATTAATATACTTGTTTATTTTCTTCTGAAGGATATGGTCACCTTAATGGGGAAATCAACTATGGCTATGCTACAATCATGGGAAAATAAACTCAAAGATGTCCAATATGCAGAAATTAAGGTTGACGACTGTCTAAAAAGCTTATCTGCAGATATAATCTCCAAAGCTTGTTTTGGGAGCAACTATACCGAAGGGGAAATGATTTTCCTTAAGATTCAAAATCTTCAAAACCTCATCTTTATGGCAGGTTTTGGGCTACCCGGCTTAAGGTATATTAATGAAACCGTACGCTGTCAATTATGTATGCCATTTAACATTATCTGTTAATAATTATATATCAATGTCACGGTACATATACAGATATGTGCCAAGCAAAAGCAACAGACAGATATGGAGGTTGGCGAAAGAAATTGACTCAATGATCTTGGGTATTGTAAAGGCTCGGATGGATGGTAAATGCGAGAAAGATCTCTTACAATCAATACTAGAAGCCGCTAAGGTACAGGGAGATGAAAGTGACCTAAAGACAGATATCAGTTACAACAGATTCATCATTGATAATTGCAAAAACATATACTTTGCTGCCTATGACACCACTGCCAACACGTTATCATGGTGCTTGATGTTATTAGCTGCAAATCCAGAGTGGCAGGCCCGTGCTCGTGCTGAGGTGCTAGACATTTGTGGGGATGAGCTACCAGATACAGACAAGCTTCGAAGCATGAAAATGGTGCGTTACAAATTTATCCAGCATCACTTCATTTGACTTTTATTCCACTGCATATCTATTCTCTACTCCCCCATCCCACTAAAAGTTACATTTTTTTTTCCTATTTGGTTGTCACATTAAATATTAATTTTTCCGAAAATGGAAATGTTTAATACTTCTTTATCTAATGAGAGGCCACTACTTCAACAACTATCAACTTATTCGCTCTACTACTTTCATTCGCCTACCTCACTTTTCATACTTACAACACTTACACAACTTACACTTTTTCTTAATCCCCGTGTCCAACACAAAAGTGTAACTTTTTGTGGTAGGGAGGGAGTATGTGGTAATACGTGATTGATGTCATTAAAGTCATCTTATACTTGCAGTTGACTATGGTTATCCAAGAGACAGTACGATTGTATACATCATCAGCCAATGTAGTGAGAGAAACCTTTCAAGATATGCAATTCAAAAACATTCATATACCAAAAGGCGCTATTCTCCATATTTTGAGGCAAATACTAAACCACGACCCTGAGCTTTGGGGTCCTGACGTGCACGAGTTTAAACCAGAAAGATTTGCTGATGGAGTCAAAGGGGCTTGTAAAATCCCTCAAGCTTATGCACCATTTGGAGTTGGGCCTCACATATGTGCAGGCCAACATTTTGCAATGGCACAAATGAAGGTTGTTCTAACCATGATTTTAACAAGGTTTAGCGTCAGTTTAGCCCCTGCGTATAGACACTCTCCTGTCGTGGGTCTAAGTATAGAGCCAGAACATGGAGTATATCTCAATATCCAGGAGAGTCTGACCTTGTTAATCAGTTCTCTGAGAAGCTCCAGAATGCAAATCTTCATCTATGTTTTCTCCCTATGGTTGTTTTTCTTGTATTCGCACTAAAGACGTTTGTTGCAATGGTTATATCCATGTCTTCCTTTTCTATATAATAAAGAGTAATTCCTCTAGGTGAAGATAAGTATGACAGTGTGAACTCAAAACCCAATATTTAATTGTTAGAACCTTTGTTTTGGTTTTGATAATAACTAGTGAGTAACCCGTCGAGATTCGACGGGAGCATAGTAATGCTAAGAAAAAAAAAAAAAAAAAAAACTACCTCCGTCCCTAAATAATCTTCAAATTTGACATTTTTCATTAATAAAACCCCCATGATCTACATTGCTATATAAAGTCCAACAATGATGTTAACATCAAGATGAGGATGAGCTTGACAATGAACGTTGTTTTCTTATAACACAACTTATTCCAATACACACTGCCCACTATCTTTTCATGTAACCCAAGAACTCCATGTAAAACACCATACATACATGAAGCATTCACTTAAACAATGTAAATATGATATATGTGCATATCACCCCATTCTATTCATCCCAACAGGACACAGCCACACACAAAAAAGAAGAAAAGAGAGGGAAAAAAAAAAGATATTTGAAGCCCTCAGAGTTACAATGAAAGTGAAACATCCATTAAGACTTCATGGACACAGTGCTAAATTATAATTCATACTCTTTCGTCCCAAATTGAGTTAGCAACGTCCTCCACCGTCGAGAGAAAATTCCCTGTGATGTAAAGAAATAGTGATGAGAAGCATTACACAGAAGATTTTTTTTTAACACAAAGTTGAGAGATTGAATACATTTGGCATTTTATAGGGGAATTTATGATAAGTTCTACAAACAAACTGCTCTTTCAAAAACAAAATATTTTAAATTTTCTAGCACCAAGGCTTAACTCTTTGAGTGGGTAAGGATACTTGATTTACTTTATCATAATTATCAGGCGTATTTTTTCATCATTAAGTTAGACTAATTATTTTTTCTTTTTTTTTCTTCTTTCTGAACAGGGGATCTACATATGTTATCATATTCCCCCTTGTTGACTCAAACTTGAGACCTGTACGTCTGAAAACTACAGAATTCCTGTCTAATGAGAAGAAGGTGAGACTAATCAAGGTACGCTATTATCTAATGAAATATTCTGTGATTGAAGTAACGGGAAAATGCAGTGTTTTCTTGGACTCTATCCAAGACCATTGACAGGCAGGTTCTCAATGTCTACACCATGCTTTTCCCTTATTTACTTTCTACTGTTCCGACATGTTTGTTGATCATGGGACACTTGAGGAGACCTCTTACGGTGAAGCATGACCTCATTAACGTAACAAATCAGATACTCCCTCCGTCCCATAACAAACAACCCATTTCATTTTACAAACGGGAATTAAGAATAAATTGTTGGGGTTTATTTTATTTTTTTGTTTTCCCCATCAATTTTTGGGTAAATTCAGTTCGTGAGAAGTTTTTTTTTTTTTTTTGTTTTTTTTGTTTTTTGTTTTTTTTGGGGGGGGGGTGTTTTCAGAAATAGGTATACTAACTAATAAGTTTATGGAAAAAGTAAAGCCGCAATCTTAAAGTTCATAGACATCCATATACAGGTTATATTACACTTGGATAGGGAGAGAGATAAAGTACTACTGTAATTACAAATTTTTAATACTCCCTTAGTCCCAAAATGATCTTCGAGTTTGACTATTCCAAATTTTTAAGGATATAAACACTTGTTTCACTAACCATGTTTTGTTTAAGCCTAAAATGTAGATATGTGAAGAACTTTTTGGGACAATGACGAGTGGCAAATGAGAAGATCATTTTGGGACGGAGGGAGTTGTTGTGAAATTGGTGCTCTCCGTTTGCAATCAACACAAAGAAATTAACACACCCACACGTACAAGAAAGAAACAATCACACACGAGAACACAAGAGTTGTTTACCCGGTTCATTCACCAACTCGTGAACTACGTCCGGGGGCAATTGCCAAGCCAATATGTTATTAGTCTCTCTAATATGTTGCTACAATGTGTTCTAGGCCGAAATTATGTTTATATAGTTACAAGGAAACCCTAAATCTAATTTAAGAAGAGTTCTAATCAAACAAGGAAACAAATCAAGCCCAGAATCTCGGCCATGCTTGAGGCGCCCGCCTCAAGCCCTCCATGCGCCCGCCTCGTGAAGAAAGGAACTCGGCCACAGCCTCGGCACTTGAGGCGCCCGCCTCGGCCAGATGAGGCGCCCGCTGTGGCTGCTCCGGAGCCACTTCTCCGTTTTTGAATCCTTCTTGACCTCAACAAACCCCTCCGACTTAGTCCCCTTTTTTCCTTGTAGGTTTAGGATCCAAATCCCAACAATCTCCCACCGGAGACTAAACTAACAAACATAAAAAAAAACACCCATCAACTCCCACCACGGAGTAAAGACCTTCGAACACATTTCCCCCTTCATCCCATATTGGCTTGACACTACCACACATCTCCTCAAGTACTAAGGCGAGTTGAAACCAAGCGACGTTTCAACCTCCCCGTGTTAGATCGTTCTTGCCTCCCCAAATCGGCTTCTACCTTGATTTCTCCCCAAGTCTAACTTCGCCTTCTCCCTCCGAGACCCGCCTTTCTCGCAATGCTTCCCCTTGAAACTCGGACACACCTTGTTTCTTGCATCGACTATTCTTGGATGCAGAAACCGCTCTCTGTTAGGGCCCTTGGACTTCCACACCACGTTGATCAACTTTGAGTCCTCCCCAACATACCGTTTCTTGATGTCTCCCCTTTTTACACCAACAGGCCGGTTCTTAAGCCTCTTGCTCCCACCGGAACGAAAACCGACATTGTAGGTAGAGTACAACGTCTTCCCCTTAACCCCATGAGCCAACACCTTAGCCCCTTTTGTGACTTCCCAGAGACCCGCTGATGAAAGAAACACCGTATCCTTCACTGTCAAGTTGTCCCACGAAATCACCCTCCTCCTCCAATCCGGAACATGCATCACGTCGTGTAGTTGTAAAACAGCCCCATTAGGTGTCTTCATCATTACATCCCCCTTACCTTTGATCTTGATGGTTGACCATCACCAAGATAGAGAACCCCAAAATCTCCGGTTTGTAACGCCTCATTGATTCCGCATCCCTTAGCATGACAAGAAGCTCCAGAATCCAACACCCAATCTTCACCCATTTGCTCCTCCCTAGGATTAATACATCACCACCATCATCCACCACGTGCGCACCACCACTTTTTCCCGGACAATCATAAGCGATGTGCCCCGATTCACCACAATTGTAGCACTTGACCTTTTTCCCCTTAGGTCCACCCCTTTTTCTCTCCACCTAAGTGCGGCCCCATCTACGGACGATTCTCCCCTTTTCTCCTTCCTTCGCAACTCCTCTTGCGGGGCGAGATCTCTAACCTCCGTATACACCAATGCCGTTTTCGACGTACTAATCGTTGTGACAGTAACCTCCCGGCTATCGAGGCAATGATTTTAGAAGAAAACAAGCTAGCACTTCATCGGAGAAAGTAATATCAACACTTTTCAATTGGTCCACCATACCTTTGAAATTGCCGATATGACTTGCCGCCTATGCGCCCCTCTGACATCTTCGCATTCGCAAACCTCTTTATCAAATGCACCTTATTTATTCGACGGCTTCTCATACATGTCCGACAGCGTTTGCAGCAACTCCACCGTTGTCTTGGCCTCCATAGCGTTCCGTGCAACGTCGTCGGTTAGGGCACTCCTTACCGCTCCTAACGCCTTCCGATCCAACACCTCCCAATCCCCTTGTGACATGTCTTCGGGCTTTTCCTTCAAGGGCTTATGAAGATCCTTACAATAAAGGTAGTCTTGATCCTTGTCTTCCAAAACGTGAAATTCACACCGCTGAATTTCTCGATATGGTTCTTCATCTTGACTGCTTCACCAAAATCCCCAAGAACGCGATTCAAAATTAATCAACTAATGAAAGAATTTTGAATCCACCAAACCAAAGCTCTGATACCAGTTGTTGTGAAATTGGTGCTCTCCGTTTGCAATCAACACAAAGAAATTAACACACCCACACGTACAAGAAAGAAACAATCACACACGAGAACACAAGAGTTGTTTACCCGGTTCATTCACCAACTCGTGAACTACGTCCGGGGGCAATTGCCAAGCCAATATGTTATTAGTCTCTCTAATATGTTGCTACAATGTGTTCTAGGCCGAAATTATGTTTATATAGTTACAAGGAAACCCTAAATCTAATTTAAGAAGAGTTCTAATCAAACAAGGAAACAAATCAAGCCCAGAATCTCGGCCATGCTTGAGGCGCCCGCCTCAAGCCCTCCATGCGCCCGCCTCGTGAAGAAAGGAACTCGGCCACAGCCTCGGCACTTGAGGCGCCCGCCTCGGCCAGATGAGGCGCCCGCCTGGCGCTGCTCCAGGCCCTTCTCCGTTTTTGAATCCTTCTTGACCTCAACAAACCCCTCCGACTTAGTCCCCTTTTTTCCTTGTAGGTTTAGGATCCAAATCCCAACAGGAGTATTACACACAAAGAAAGACGATCAGCCATTTAAGATAATAAACAACCAAAAATAATTTGCTGGAGTAAGAGTCCCACAATTTTAGATGTTTCTACATTTATGACTTTATATACAGTACCACAAGTTCCATCTCCTAGCTCTTCTAAAATTATATATCTGAAAGAATCACATCATACAAAAATCATGAGGGTCAATAAAAGGAAGGCATAAGTTATATTAATATGGGATCTTCGGAAAACCATACCTCTCCATTATTAGGGTGGCAAAAAGTGACAACCCATTTAGCAGCAACCACATTAATTTGAATATGATACCTACAAACCAATACACGCATTAAAGTTAAGTCTATTAAATGAATTATTGCAAGTACAAATATTTATAAAATTAGAATTACCTCATAATTTGTGAAAAACTTCTTTATAGACCACATTAGTGGTCACATCGCTCGTTTGACCGTCCTTTTCACAAATTAGAACTTTGAGACCATTTTTGCTTGTAACTCTCGAGATTGCCACATACAACTGCCCATGACTGAATACAGGTCGAGGAAGGTAAAGCCTTACATGAGAAAGAGACTGTCCCCGACTCTTATTTATAGTCATAGCGAAGCAAACATTCAATGGGAACTGTCTACGTTGGAATTTAACCGGGAATTTTGTCATATCGGATGGGCTCAACATCATTCTAGGCACAAACACCTTCATGCCAGTATTTTTTCCAGAGAGCATTCTTGCTTCAACTATATATTTTCCTAGATTTGTAACCATCAGTCTCGTTCTGTTGCATAATTCAGAAGCTTGATCAATGTTTCTGAGCAGCATGACTATACACCCAACCTTCAGACGTATGGAATGGTTCGGCAAGCCCGAACATTTGATCGTATTAAGAAACTCAACAGAAAATACATCATCGTGTCCAGCAATATCGCCGTCCTCCTTGCTGATGCTATCTGAACTCATATACAACACTTCTTCACCGGACAACTCTGACATCACATAATCATTGATAGTATCTACTATCTCATTAGTTGGTGCCAAAATTGCTATATCCTGAAAAAACCCTTCAATACCCATATTATGTAATATGTCAGGATAAGTTTTTTGAACAATAGTTGCAATAGGATCAGATGTATCCGTTATCAAAATATCATTTGGTAATTTAATGTCAACTTTTCCATCATTTTCTTCACCGACATCACCATATCCTACCCTTAGTATCCATTCAGCAAAATTTTTGATCTCCATAGCATCAAAAGAGGAAAAGGAACCGACCTACATAGATTTAGAAAATGAATGAGATAGAAATATTTAATTACTAGAATAGGAAAATGTAAAATATTAAAGTTTAATATAAGATGATTTACCTGCAATCTCATATTTTTTTTTGTCAATTTTAGAACCTCACACGAATTCCAAAGTTTAGATGAACTAATGGCAGCATGTACAATATCATGTCGGCTTTCTTTAGGCATAACAGGCAATATTTGCCTGAAATCTCCTCCAAACACAACAACTAATCCACCGAAGGGTTTATCAGAGCATCGACCAGCAGAAGTACGCATAATGTCCCTCAAGCTCCTATCAAGAGCCTCAAAGCAGTGCTTGTGAGTCATTGGAGCCTCATCCCAAATTATGAGCTTCGTTTTCTCTAAGAGACCACACACATCAGAACCAGGTTTAATCTTGCTGCAAGTTGAGCTTTCGTCCACCCAAATAGGTATGCCAAATCTGGAGTGAGCAGTCCTACCCCTTGGAAAAAGTAAGGAAGCAATACCGCTAGAAGCAACTCGAAGAACTATGTCCCTCCTGCTTCGCAATGCCGAGCACAAAGTCATCCATATGAACATCTTCCCCGTGCCACCATACCCGTACAAAATGAACACTCCACCATCGCCTAAATCAACAGCAGACATAATCTTTTCATAAACCATCCTTTGTTCCTCATTTAAACATTTATGTAATCTGGAGTGCTCAGCCTGCATCTCCTCAACGTCATATGACATTTCATCTAATATTAGCATATTCTCCGCATCAGAAATAATAGAAGTGCTTGGTTAAGGCATGTCTTTAAAATTTCGGAGACCACTGCAATTTGCTGCCAGTAACTTATCAATTTCAGCCAATGCAAAATTTTTTACTTGATCGTCACTGAGTTTCAGCCCTACAATATGAAAAGATTCACATTAAAAAAATAATCAAAATATAATTAATTCACATCATTTTAAAAATTAATATAAAAAACGTGACAAATCATATAAACATTAATATATTTCATTAAAAAATTAAATCAAACATCAAAAAAGTTTTACCAGGATTGATAAAATTCTTCTGATGCTTGTAAATGATATCATCTGACAATACTTGCCAATTTTGATTCCAGGCATCTTGTGGCCTCGACATACTATTAGATAGTAGAAGCACCGCGAATAGTGTTCTTAAATAATCCGGTGATCCCCATTCACATGCTTATTTTATTCCATCCACATACTCTTTATCATCATCTAACAATCCTAGAGCATAACATGCTGCTTTGTAATCATCGTGCACTTTGTTATTTATGGTTTTCAAATCATCATAACATGTAGCACCAGGAATATGATTTAACATCAGCCTCAGAAAGTATATATCTCCAGTATTGATGGGGACATGATAAATCTATCCTATTGATGCGCCTTTCTTTCTAGGACGCCATTCTCGCTTTGTCTTATCCCAAACAAAATGATTTAGAAACTCATGATACTTGTAACGTCGAGCCTCTGAATTTTCACGATTGATTTTCATCCACTGTAAAAACTGTGATTGACTAACAGTAGGTTTACTCACAACATCCGGAAGATAATCACCGTCTTTGAAAGGGATGACCTGGTCTCCTTATCAATGGAAAGATAAGCGCTCAACAGGGGTGTCCTGTAATGGAGATCAAATCCAAATATGATCCACATCGCCTCACATGCAGAAACATATCTGCAATCTATGTAATGTTTCACTTCATCATCGACGCAAAACTTAACCCATATTCTGTCACTTCCCTTGCTGATATACTTGAATAAGTACTTTATGGATTTGCTTTGATTACAATATTCCACGTTGATGTGAGCCGATACTTCAACAACAACTTAGCATTATATGGCACAATATACCTATTATCAAGCAAAACACCACCTTTTTCTACATTGGCACCGGTGTCTCTCCTCCGATAAACATGATATCCATTCTCATCAATGGATGTTCCTTCATTAAAGGTTTTAGGAAAGTTCTTTGAGCACCTTTTATTTTCCATGCAAGGGGACTTTGGGTTAGCAGCACCACAAGGACCATGTACCATATATTCTTTTACAGCCTCGTACAATTTAGGATTAGTTTCTTTATCGGGAATCTCAGCACATATCCACTTGTCGACATTTTCTACATCTCGCTTGATCCTTACTTTTGAGAAAAAGAAGAATATGAGTATGGGGAAGACCTCGCTTTTGAAACTCCACAGTGTAAACAACTGTATCAAATAAGCATGGGAAGAAATAAAATTATTTTCACATAAAAATTAAATAATTATATATATCATCCGTCCTAGTACAACTGAAACTTTTGATAAATTTGATTACACTTTGAATAATTGTTTAAATTTAAAATTTAAAATCTTAATAATAATTTAAAAATTCTTATTGTATCATGCTTGATGAATTAACAAAACTATTTTTAATTTTTATTAGGACATTGTTTTATAAATGTATTGATATAAGAGTAATCAAGTTGATGACAATTACCAAAAGAAAAAAAAGAAAAAAAAACGGTGAACTTAAAGACTTACGTGCAGTAGGCTCGCCAAAAATTTTCTTTTCCTTCAAATCTTTTACTAATTCATCAAGCTTCTTCTTAAAACCCGACATATAATATCAGCCCTATCTTCTGGCCTTAGCCCCTCCTTCTGAACAAATCTCGTAATCTCTGGCGACTTTGGATTGCAGGTAAACGTGATAAAGAGTGACGGATATCCTGTCCACCTGCAAATAGCTAATGCATCCTGGAAATTTTGAGTCATCCAACGCTGTCCTCCGGTGTACGTTGATGGCAACACAACTCGCCTACCTGCAGATGATGGATCGGTATCTCCTCTCGAAACCCCATCTGATAGTTTCTGGTAAGATTCAACACGAAGAGCGGGTTGATTGTGATGAATCCACTGAAGCCTCTGTGTATCCATCATTATGTACGAATCAACCATGAACTGCTGCAGTAGTCTTCCACTTCTTATAAGTTGGGGTCCCTCTTTAGACCTCTCTGTTGGGTTTTGGGGTTACAAATGCAGTGGAAGATTTAATTTTAACATCTCCGTCTAGCATGAAGAGATTATAAATTAATATGATATAGAATTTACATAAAGTGAATGCGATGAGGATTAACAAAGTAGATCACAAAATTCAAGCCTAGAATTTTGATATCGGAACGGATCTTGTTCTTCTACCTTGTTCAAACCTTGTGATGAATCAACGAACGGAGGCTTCAAGCTCTTGGTGATTAACCTATCACCCTCTATCGGTAATCCACACGCAAACGAATCCAAGAACACCTTCTTGATGGATTGCTAGATGATCCTCTTGATTATTGAATCAATATTCAATAATCAAAACCAAAACAATGGAACTATTGGGACTTTTGATTCAAAATCAAAATCAAAAGCTAGAGTTTCAAAAACCTTGGATTATGATGTGAGAGGTTGGAAAAATATGGCTGCAAGGCTGTATTTATATCACATATAAATCCCCTAACAATTAGGATAGAAACCTAGCAAAATACCAATTCCTTCCTAGCCAAGGAAAACTGTACGAACACGAAATTTTGTCGTGGCACGAGTCGTGCCATTTGGAACGAGTCGTGCCCTTTGCAAATCACTTGTGCTCACGAGTCGTTCCTTGAGCCCCAACTCTTGCTGATCAAAACGAGACAAAACCAAGTCGTGGCTCAACCTTGGTCACGAGTCATCTTCCATGGCACGAGTCGTGACCCAGGGCACGAGAGTCGTGCCAGAACACAAAATTCCAATTTTCAGCTCGAATCAAATTTGTCCTTTTGTGTGTGACCCTTTAGGAATTATATTTTATGTTGACAGTGAGTTGAAACATCAACCTCACAAGAAATAAGTGACTTCTAGCAAATTATTATGTCCCCCCAATTAAATATAACATCAAAGCTTGATTACTTAATAGATCCAATATTATAATCCCTTTGTCCACGATGTCCAATTGAACATGAGTCATGGTCTAGGTCAACTCATTCCGTTCAATGCTTCCTCGATTCTGAATATGTTGAATATCCAAATGTATTTGATCTCTATCAAATTATTTGAGTGCGGCCACACATTTCATCAACATCATTCATCGAGGGGCCCAAGCAAACATCTCTCTTCGTAAGAGGGACAAATCCCGTCATAACTTATCATTCTTCCCTACATGAATCCAAACGTGCTAACATAGCCCTTATTGCTATCCGATTAAAGATAGTGTTAGACTATATCAAACACGATCTTCACCATGTGGAAGACGATGATAAACTCAGGTGTAAGGATTCAATAACACGACTATCATGAGATTTAATCAAGACAACAGACCATGTCATAAATCTCATAAGTAGGTCATGTCCAATACTTGTTCTCTAGCAAGTATCCATAAGTGTAATGTGCATCACATGCATATAATCCTCTCCATGATTATCCATTACCAACTTATACTAGTTTTTTTTTTTTTTTTTTTTTTTTTTTTTTTTTTTTGAGGCATGCCCATCTCGAGTCAAGCCCCTATTTGTGTAAGTCAATTTTTACTAACAAGTCCCTCAATTCTCTGAAATTCCCTTAAAATCCCCCTAGAGGCACCTAATATTAACTAGGGAGGGATAATCATCCACTCTAACCACTGGGGGAATCGAACTCAGGACCTCCGTGTTGGTGTCCCAATGCTCTGGCCATCAGGTCAAGTCCTGATGGTTACCAACTTATACTAGTTGTTTACAACAACTAGGGACGCAGTTCAATATAATAAACATGTAAACATATAATGAACAGAATAAATGCGCTCTATAATAAATAATAAAGATGATACATAACGGTTCAAGTCAATCATAACTATAGCCTAGGGCATTACACCAACACTCTCCTGTAGTCGGAATGATAAGAACTCCTTCAAAGAAAGATTGGGTCGCTTTGACATAGGAGGCATATTCCTAGGAATATCAGTATAGTATCCATCTTCCCCATAAACAAACAGCAGCAGGTACCGAAGAGGAAGATAACACGGGTTGAACTCGTGTATTTGTTATAAGTCACCACACCTTTTCTCAACCATGATGTCTCTCACATCAGGTGCATCTTCAATATCACCCTCGATAAGAGCTGCCACTTCTGAAGTAATTGGCAAATTATACATTCGTCCATCCTTAGATCACTTTCCTATCGATCGAAGCCTTACCTCACTCGAATCTTTCAATGAAATACGCTCTGCAGCTATTCTGTAAATCTTTGCATACGGGTTGTTTTCATCAACCATTTTTCTTAAGTCCGCTACAATGGAGTTGTCAAAGTCTGACATCCTCAGTTTACTGTTCATTTTAAAGAAAGCAATTTAAATTAGTAGATATTCTCACAATTTATAACGCAAACAAATGCCATGATATAATACATTACGAAAGAAACATACCTGATAGCTTTTATTCCGTTAGAAACTTCATTTTCAGTATCATAAATATATAGTTAAGCAAATTGTGGAGGAATTCCTTCTTTGGGAATCAATGATCCGATTCGATGAAGATTCTGACCTCCCATCTTAAATGCATAAGGGCCTCTTCCTTGATTTACGCTCTTATCTATCGTCCCCCCCCCCATTGATGTAAAAGCATACATCATGTTGTAAGCACGTATGTTATCCATAAAAGTTTTGCTTTTTTTGTGCCTTTTCTCGAGTAGATCACGGAGCAACTGAGGCGGATGTTTCAAGAGAGGAATTTGTACTTGACCATGCATGCAACACAATGAAAATTTTGGATTCTTCGATGGCCTGTTCTTTGGAGTCCTTTCTTCATACCAAAATAGAGCATGGGAATGCTCACATTCATAATTTGGATCTCCAATATCCCAGTAAGCTGCATATGTAAAATAAAATAAAATGTAATTGATTTTTGCAAAGAAATGAGTATTCAATGTAGTATAAACTGTTGCTCTTGCTCAATATGGCAATGCTCACATTCAGTGCTTTTTTAAAAAAACACATATTGCCTTAAAGTGCATTATACTTCCCAATTAAAATCTTAAAGATACCTGTGCTTGGTTGTGCAATTTCCTTCATCTTTTTTTTTCCTATTACCTCGTGATGTTGTCGCCTTATATTCTTCATTTGTTGGCAAGCGATTTTGTGATTCAACCCTCAATGGATCTAAAAATAAATATTGAGATATGTTATACCATGATATGATGATAAGAATTATAAAATAATAAATAATAGAAGCTTTAAAAAACATGTATAATAGTGGAAATTTGTCATTTTGATTGATCTTAACTACCTGTATCCATGCAATTAACTGGGTTATTGCTTTCATTTGTTTGATGTTGAACTTCTGAATTTAAGTGATGAGTATTCGTGTTCCCGCTGAGAGAGTGCAAGACCCTATTATTCTGACTAATTGGCCTGCCACGTCTTTTAACTTCAAAGCTTGTTGGATTAGTCCAATTAGGCAAAGTAGCTGCAATAAAGAAAAATCGATTGAAATGGGACGAAAGGAGTATATGTGTATAAAAATCTCAAAATTATCCAAACAATTTAAAAAAATATTAATACTCTTACTGCTCATAATGGGACTCATAGTACTTCGTGGCGTCATTAATTGACTTCTACCTGAGAATAAAATAAAAAGGTTGAAATAATTAGATAAGTAATCTAATAGGGGGGTAAGCAAATAAAAAAAGTGAATTTGGATGATGAAATTTGAAATCACATAAAGACGCAAATATTAAAATCAAGTACTACCTTGTGATGCTTTCGTCTTATCTTTTTTATTTGTTGGCAAATCATTTTGTGATTCAATTCTAACCAAATCTGGTACTCGCACGGAATCTTGAAAACAAAAAATTGTGAGATATGTGATAACATAATAAGATGATAATTTCATAACATAATAAGTACGGAAAGTTTCAAAACCCATTTAAAATAGTGAAAAATTGTCATTTTAAATATTATATTTGTACCTGTATCCATGTGATTAATTGAGGCATTGTTATTTACTAGATTTTGAATCTCAAAAATTCAAGTGCTCAACATTCATGCATTTGTTGAGGGATTTCAAAACTCCAGTACTATGCACTACTAGAATAAATTATATCAAGAACAGACAAAATGGTTTCTAAATGTACAAAGTAGTCCCTATTTTTTCTATTTGGGGATCAACATTTTGGTTGCCAATTTTTGGTTGCTAAAATTGACCAAGACTGTTCATCCCCATATGGGAACCACCTGTTGGTTGCCATAGGAGTAGGTCGTCTCCATTTAAGGATCAACAAATGGTCACCAATTTTAAATTTGGCACAAACAGTTCATCCCTATTTTTTCGTCACTAAAATATTCGCCCCCAACTGTTGGTTTCCATTTTTAAATTTAGGGACCATCTCTTCGTTTCCAAATACGAAAAAAAAATCAGTAAATATAATTATTTTTAAAATATTTATATTTACTGATTATATATATTTTAACAATAATGAGAAATATCACATAATAAAATTAATCGAACAATAATCGACAAATTCAAAGCATATTGCGACGGATTAGCGACGGATTGTCCGTCTCTATTTAAATGGTCATTTTATTTTTGATTCATTTTAGCGTCGGATTAGTGACGGATTATTCCGTCACTAAATTTATTAAAAAATTTCAATATTTTTTTATATGCCAAATTATTGATAGCTTTCCCGACAGATATTTTCGTCGCTAAATTTGCATTTTATATTAACAATATTATATAGTATATACTCCCTCCGTCCAGTTACATACTTCACACTTTCTATTTTGGGCGTCCAATTACATACTTCACACTTTGTCTCCTACATTATTTAAATACTCACAACACCATTATAATTTATTATTCCCTCCACTCATTCTCTCTCTTATTTTACTTTTACACTCACAACATTATATCATTATTTTTTTTCTTAATCCACGCGTGAACAGTAACCGTGAAGTATGTACTTGATCGGAGGGAGTATATATATATATATATATATATATATATATATATATATATATATATATATATATATATATATATATACTCCCTCCGTCCCACCCGAATTTGGACAAAGTTATTTTACACGGAGATTAAGAAATAACAATAAGATAATAAAAATGTGTGGTAGAAAATGAAGA
Organism: Adenophora triphylla var. japonica; assembly: GCA_022495995.1. Taxonomy (NCBI): domain Eukaryota; kingdom Viridiplantae; phylum Streptophyta; class Magnoliopsida; order Asterales; family Campanulaceae; genus Adenophora; species Adenophora triphylla. Next base: position 49,592 of record JAFEMH010004570.1, read on the forward strand.
GAGAGAATGAGTGGAGTTAATAGTGGTTGGTTGAATAAATTGTATGGTGGAGAATGAGTGGAGTTAATGAGTGAGTGGGGTATGCCCATTTTTTTATTATTATAAACTTTCCTTTTTGGGTTGTCCAAATTCGGATGGGACGCCCAAAAAGGAAATTTGTCCAAATTCGGGTGGGACGGAGGGAGTATATATACTATATATATATATATATGTATATATATATATTCTAAATATTTTTATCAAAAATAAATTATAATGTCAATCTATTTAAATCAATCCCTTAATTTTTTTATTTTCAAATCAGTCCTTTTACTTTTATTAATCTTAAAGCAGTCCTTGATATTTTACAGTTACATTTTGTTGTCCTAAACTTCTTTGACAAAAACTCATGTGAGAACATGAAAACCCGTCTCATCCATGAGACGGGTCGGATCCTGACCCATCACCCGCCCAACAAAGCCAACCCGCGCCTCCGCCCAAGCTTTTTGCATATGGGCGTCGCCTGCTGGAATGGGCGGTCGCCTGCCAGATCGGCCCACATTTTGCCTTGGCCCAATCCTTCAGCCAACATAAAGTAATAGTTTGTATACATTAAAGTAATAGTTTGTATACATTAAAGTAATAGTTGGTATACATTAAAGTAATACATATAAACAGAAAAGTAATAATATTTTTTCCTATGTTTTTTTCGTTTGACAAAAGTAATACTTAAAGTAATAGTTTGTATACATTAAAGTAATACATATATACGGAAAAGTAATAATGTTTTTTCCTATGTTTTCTTCGTTTGGCAAAAGTAATACTTATTATAGAAATATGTTACAATTTCATCTATCAAAATGTTACATTTACTTGTATAAACTATTACATTCATATACATAAGTTATTACATTTAAAAAATAATACATATAGTTTGTATTACATTTGAAAAAAATGGGTAAAAACGAGCTTTTATTTTTTTAAAACAGGTATTACGTTTACTTATGACCAATGTTACTTTATATGTATACAGTCATTACATTAAGAGATGGTAACTATAACTTTTCTTTCACGAAAAAAAAAAAAAAAAAAAAAAAAAAAAAAAAAAAAAATTGGCGCATAAAAGAGTAGCCACGTGGCGAATTCACGCCCACGCGGTCGTGGGTCGGCCGTCTCATGCATGAGACGGATCACAGGAGACCACCTCAACTTCTTTTATACTCAAATCAGTTCTTACATATCCTTTCATTTCAACTTTGATCCCTTAACTTCAAAAAATTCAGATCAAGTCTTACAAACTTCCACAGCAACCATCCTACCACCGTCTCACCACCAGCAACCATCCTACCACCAATGGAAATTAAAAAAAAAAAATCAATTGCAATTAAAATTAAATCAAACCCAGTCTACTACACACGCATATTTCAATCGAGAGAGATTTCATTCCACGACCAGACTTGCCCATTCCCACTCACAAAATTCCCTCTCTTCATCTGACCGCCAAAGAGAGTGGTTAGGGATGACTGGAGTTTCTTTGCGGCCTGCGACGCGCGGACATGGAGGCTGTCGGAGTGGAGTGGAAGCTCGATCTGAAGTTATCAATTCAAAATCATGTGCTCGATCTGCGGTCTGCGGGCACAATCATGTGCGATCTGCGGTCTACTAGATTTTGTTACATCCCCTTTTACTGCAAATCTTGGAAGGCTATTATCTGTACTTTTTGCGGTTCTATTATCAAATCAAGAACCCATCACCACAATCCAGCATCAAAAGTGAAAAGGATGTCGTCTTCTTCGAGCTTCTCATAGACTAAGGTGCTGACCGAAGATGAAGAGGGACGGAGGTGTTGGAGGGTGCTGACCGGAGAAGGGATTGGAGGATGGCAGAGGGCGAGTAACAATGCCGGAATTCTGGAAGATCTGAGCGTAGAAGAAAAGGAATTGGGAGGTGGTATTATGGGGCATGGTGGTATGTTGTTGGGTGGTGGCGACTTACCGGAGAAGAGAAAGCGGTTTGGGCAAAGCTTGAAGCTGAACATGGCCTTGAGATGGGATGGGGGTAACTGCCATGGAAGGGGGAGGCGGAGAATGAAATGAGGAGGGATGATTTCAAGATCCAGTTTTGGCATGGGTTTGGCGATTTTGTAAAAAGGGAAGAATTTGGATCATTGAATTTGTTTATGATTAATGGTTCAGATTGATTAAGGGATCAATCCATGTGAACATTGGTAAACCAATTAAATAAAAGGATGTCATGTTTTTGCTAATGAATTTGGACCATTGAATTTTATTATTTGTGATGTATTTAATGGCTAAGAAGTTGCTTGATTAGTGATCCATGTGAATATATGTGTTCTAATGATTTATTGCTACCTCTTATGTTTATTTGTTTATCACAAAAATCTCTTAATTGATCATGATAATTAGTAAAAATAATTATTAATATAAAAATGATTTAAAATATAAAATAATACTCCCTCCGTCCCGGCCGAAGTGTCCGAAAAGGACAATTGCACGAGAATTAAGGAAAGTGATGTAAGAAAGAGAAAAGTTTAAATGTTGTGAGTATGAAAAATTAAATATGAGAGAGAATGAGTGGAAGAAATAGTTAGGGCAACTCCAATGGGAGGTACCAAAATCAAATTTTGGTACCTCCCAAAGGAGTTAGCATCTCCAATGGGGTAAACTTGGGGTACCAAAATTTGAGAGAGAGTTAGTGAAGGTACCAAATTTGGTACCTTGGCTAACTCTCTTTGTATTATTTGTATTATTTATATTTTTGGTCTTTGACAAAAAATGGCTAATAATAATAATAATAATAATAATAATAATATAATAATAATAATAATAAAATAATAATAATACTAATAATAAAATATTAATAATATAATAATAATAAAATAATTAATAATAATAATAATAATAAAATAATAATAATAATAATAAAATAATAATAATAATAATAATAATAAAATAATAAAATGATAATAATAATAATAATAATAGTAATAATAATAATATTAATAATAATAATAATAATAATAATAAAATAATAATAATAAAATAATAATAATAAAATAATAATAATAAAATAATAATAATAATAAAATAATAATAATAATAAAATAATAATAATAATAATAATAATAATAATAATAATAATAATAATAATAATAATAATAATAATAATAATAATAATAATAATAATAATAATAATAATAATAATAATAAAATAATAATAATAATAATAATAATAAAATAATCATTCATATGTAATTATTAAAAATATTTAATTAGTTAAAATAATAATAATAATAAAATAATAATAATAATAAAATGATAATAATAATAATAATATTAATAATAATAATAATAATAATAATAATAATAATAATAATAATAATAATAATAATAATAATAATAATAAAATAATAATAATAATAAAATAATAATAATAAAATAAATAAATTAATAATAATAATAAAATAATCATTCATATGTAATTATTAAAAATATTTAATTAGTTAAAATTTTTGAAATATACCAAAATTTGATTTTGGTACCTTAAGTTAACTCTCTCCATTGGAGATATAAATTTGGTACCCTATGAATAGTGTGTGAAAGGTACCAAAATTTGATTTTGATACCTTTTGCTAACTCCTCCCATTGGAGTTGCCCTTAGGAGAGAGAATGTTGTGAGTGTAAAAGTAAAGTAGGAGAGAGAATGAGTGGGTAGAATAGTGAAAAAACTTTCATTTTTTTGGTATGAGACATTTTAAATGGGACGCCCAAAATAGAAAGTTGGGACACTTCGGCCGGGAGGAGGGAGTAGTATCTAATAATAATAATTAAATAATAAATAATAACATATCATAATAATAATATACATGTTTTATTGATGATTATAATAAATAGTTAAAATAATAAACAGCAATAATAATAATTTGTCTTTCAAAAAAATTATAAATATAAAATAATATTTTATCATAATAATAATTAAATAAATAACAATATTTTATAATAATAATAGTAATAATCATAATTAATAAAACAAGCAAATATCAAGAAGAAGAATATTTACTAATATTATTGAGAGATAATAAATAATAATTTAATAATATATAATAAATAAAAATTATGATAATAATATAGAAAAAATACTTAAAACAACAAAATAAATTAAACGTCTAAGAAATATTAATATACCTAAGCCTTGAATTCCACTCTAAATCCTAAAACAATAATGCCTAAAAATATAATTTATTGATAATAATAATTTATTAATTTAAACTTTTAAGAAATATTAATATACTTGAGTAATAATTGATAGAAATATGATTTATTGATAATAAGTAATAATTGGCATTTTTCATCTTTCCTTAAATAATATTTATACCCCTAAACCCTTATTTCTAATTTATAATAATTAGTAAAAATAATTTATAATAATAATAATTTAAAATATAAAATAATATTATATCATACACATAAAAAAGTTAAGAACTTTTAAATAAAATATTTTTTAATATACTCAATCCCTTAAACATATATTATATATACTCATACATAAGACACCCATACCCTATACCCTAAACCATAACTTATATCATATACCCCATACACTAGACACCCTATACTCTAAATCCTAAATCATACCCTAAACACAAATTTAAAGAAATGAAAGTATATAATAGAAAAAAGAGGGACGGACTAGCATTTTCCTTTTTGATTTTTTTAAATAGATAAAACTATTTGAGTTGTTAGTTAGTAGGGAAATTTTTTACAAAAAGTTATATAAAAAAGTTAATAATTTTTAAAGAAATGAAAGTATAAAATAGAAAAAATGAGAGACGGACAATAACATTTACTTTTTTAATTTTTTGAATTTTTTTTTTAATAGATAAAACTATTTGAAATGTTAGTTAATAGGGATTTTTTTTAAATAAAAGTTAATAATTTTTAAAGAAATGAAAGTATATAATAGTAAAAAGAGGGACTGAAAATAGCATTTGCTTTTTTAATTTTTTAATTTTTTTTTTGTATAGATAAAACTATTTAAGATGTTAGTTAGTAGGGATTTTTTTTACAAAAATTTATATAAAAAAAGTTAATAATTTTTATAGAAATGAAAGTATATAATAGAAAAAAAGAGGGACGAAAAATAGCATTTACTTTTTTAATTTTTAAAATTTTTTTTTGAATAGATAAAACTATTTGAGATGTTATTTAGTAGGAAATTTTTTTACAAAAAGTTATATAAAAAAAGTTACTAATTTTTAAAGAAATGAAAGTATATAATAGAAAAAAAGAGTGACGGACAATAGCATTTACTTTTTTAATTTTTTTAATTTTTTTTTAATATATAAAAATATTTGAGATGTTATTTAGTATGAAAAATTTTTACAAAAATCTATATAAAAAAAGTTATTAATTTTTAAAATAAATGAAAGTATATAATAGAAAAAAAAAGAGGGACGGACAATAGCATTTACTTTTTTAATTTTTTGATTTTTTTTTGAATAGATAAAACTATTTTAGATGTTAGTTAGTCGGGAAATTTTTTACAAAAAGTTATATAAAAAAATTTAATAATTTTTAAAGAAATGAAAGTATATAATAGAAAAAAAGAGGGACGGACAATAACATTTACTTTTTTAATTTTTTTAATTTTTTTTTCTATAGATAAAAATATTTAAGAAGTTGGTTAGTAGGGATTTTTTTTTACAAAAAGTTATATAAAAAAAGTTAATAATTTTTAAAGAAATGAAAGTATATAATAGAAAAAAAGGGACGGACAATAGCATTTACTTTTTTTTTTTTTTTAATTTTTTTTTGAATAAATAAAGATATTTGAGATGTTATTTAGTAGGGAAATATTTTACAAAAAGTTATATAAAAAGTTACTAATTTTTAAAGAAATGAAAGTATATAATAGAAAAAAGAGTGATGGACAATAGCATTTACTTTTTTAATTTTTTTTTATTTTTTTTTTTAATAGATAAAAATATATTAGATGTTATTTAGTAGGAAATGTTTTTATAAAAATCTATATAAAAAAATTTATTAATTTTTAAATAAATGAAAGTATATAATAGAAAAAAAGAGGGGACGGACAATAGCATTTACTTTTTTAATTAATTTTTTTTTTGAATAAATAAAACTATTTGAGATGTTAGTTAGTAGGGAAATTTTTTACAAAAAGTTACATAAAAAAGTTAATAATTTTTAAAGAAATGAAAGAATATAATAGAAAAAAAGAGAGATGGACAATAGCATTTACTTTTTTAATTTTTTTTTTGTATAGATAAAACTATTTAAGAAGTTAGTTAGTAGGCATTTTTTTTTACAAAAAGTTATATAAAAAAGTTAATAATTTTTAAAGAATTGAAAGTATATAATAGAAAAAAAGAGGGACGGACAATAGCATTTACTTTTTTAATTTTTTTTTGAATAAATAAAGCTATTTGAGATGTTAGTTAGTAGGGAAATTTTTTACAAAAAGTTATATAAAAAAGTTAATAATTTTAAGGAAATGAAAGTATATAATAGAAAAAAAAAAGAGGGACGGACAATAACATTTACTTTTTTAATTTTTTAATATTTTTTTAATAAATAAAACTACTTGAGATTTTATTTAGTATGAATTTTTTTTACAAAAATTTATATAAAAAAAGTTAATAATTTTTAAAGAAATGTAAGTATATAATATAAAAAAAAGAGGGACGGACAATAACATTTACTTTTTTAATTTTTTTTTTTTGAATGGATAAACCTTATTGAGATGTTAGTTAGTAGGGAAATTTTTTACAAAAAGTTATATATAAAAAGTTAATAATTTTTAAAGAAATGAAAGTATATAATAGAAAAAAAGAGGGACGGACAATAGCATTTACTTTTTTAATTTTTTTAATTTTTTTTGAATAAATAAAACTATTTGAGATGGTAGTGGTCGGTCTCTATTTATTTGTTGGTCTTCATTTTGAGAGCAAATAATATTATGCATCATGGGGACATTCTGGCGATCCCTAATTTTAATATGTTTGTCCCTATTTAGCTACCAACCTTGGCCATTCCCATTTTCCCCAAGTAGTCAGTCCCTACTTCAATTTATTCTAGTAAATTGGTCTCTATTTTGTTGTTGGTCTTCATTTTGATAACAAATAATATTGTGCATCATGGGGACATTCTGGCGGTTCCTAATTTTAATATGTTTGTTCCTATTTAGCTACCAACCTTGGCCATTCCCATTTACCCCAAATTGTCAGTCCCTACTTTAATTTATTCTAGTAGTGATGGCTAATTGGCCTACCCCGCTTTCTCAATTCCAAGCTTTTTGGGCCTAATGTATGACTCAAATTCTCATCAACGAATGTAGAAATGTTTTCAGTTCGTTAGTGTCGATTTTCAGAATTAGAGTAATCAATATCCAATCTTCTTTTGAGAGATTGTAAAACCCCTACGCTTTGACCAATCGGCCTACCACGACTTCTAAATTATAAGCTTGTTGGATTAGTACCTATTGGAGTGGTAGCTACGATTAAAAAAATGATGATTAGTAATGCTATAAAAATTTTATAATATAAAGTATTTGAAGCTGCACAAGAAATATTCTTACAATTTGTAAAATTATATGCAGGAAACCTCGGTCGTATTAAATTACTACCGGTCGGAGTGCTAGTAACACCTGATAGATAATAAAAAATAACTAATTATGATATCACACAATACACAATTAAAAATATTTTACTGTTCTCAAATCATAACTCATATAAGTGTTTGATATTCTTACTGTTAAAAATGTTACTCGTAGGAACTGTCGGCTTCATATGTTGAGTTCCACATGTGGATAAAATATAGTGAATGGAGTGATTATACTTCAATAGACAATCAAGGTTATTGAACAAAAAGAATATGTGTGATAAAAAGGTAGCTGGCCACTATTTAGAAAACTTATGATTAGTAATGTCATACAATGCGATTCTTTGATTACCAACTGAGATTCCTGGATGCTTGTCCATCTCTTCACTCTTCTGTTGCTTTTTACCAAATTCTTTGTTCATTGTAGTTCTAAAAACAATACACAAAGTATTAAATTCAATATCCATAAACATGTTGGTGAAATGCAAGGGATTCATTCCAATATATTTGCTTACTATCATCAATCACTAACAGCTGAAGTTCTAACTTGTGTTTATTGATTAATTTATAAGAGCTTGTATGTATATATGTAAGGGTTAGAGTAAAAATAGAGGTGATTAATTAAAGTTTTTGAGGTTTTTTTTAAAAAATTAATTAAAATTACAGTTTTTGAGGGGGGTATTTACAGTATTATTTCGTGAAACATGAAATACTTGTAGTTTAAAAAAATTAAAACAAAAAGTAAAATATAGTTGTTTTAAAACGACTTAAACATAAGTCGGGACAATATTAATTTAATAATTACTATATTTAATTATAATTGTGAGTATTATAAAACTAAAAATATTTTTGAACGGATAAAAATATTTTTGGTCGCAAGGAGTAGTAATAAAGTCAAACGATATAAATAAGTATTGAATGAAATGGAGCGACAAACTAAATGTATATTCGAATGAGTTTAGAAATTACTATTGATAAAGAGAAATTTTGAATATTTTTTGGACATTTAGATAGGGACGGAGAGAGTTTTTTTTTTTGTTAATAATATCTATTATGCATTTGTTGTTGAGAATATACCTACTATTAATTCCAAGTTCAGTATTATTTCCCCAAATTAGATACCCTCTGGTCCCTAATACTTAACCTAATACATAACCTAAAATAACAAAAAAGAACAGATATAGCACAAGCATATACGATAATGACAGAATGATCTGTTAAGGAGGCCAAAAGAAACAAAGGATCCAAAAGAAACAAAGGATCCTGAATGATACAGGCAGTTGGCATATGTAATTATTTGATTTTACCATTTCATGAAAACCAATAGGCCTTTAAAGCGAGATCAAAGTAAAATGGAACAGACTGCTACACAATCCGACTAAGTTTCAAAGTAAAGGGAAACAGACTACCACACAATCTGACTATGTATCAAGTAAAGGGGAACAGACTGCCACACAATCCAACTATGTATCAAATAAAAGGAAACAGAGACTACCACACAAATCCGAAACCAATCGAATGAGAAGAAAGGCTCAAGATTGTAGGCAGAAAAAAAAAAAAAGAAAGAAAGAACAACACAAAATCATAAGTCAATCCAAAAATACCTTGGTTAGCCGGCCAGTTGGTAAAGGAGATGGAAGCAAGGCACCTTAGAAAAATAAATGACGTGCTCAAATGAATTTATTGGCACAGAGGTAAATCTTTGATAAACTTGCATGAGTATATCTTTTAGAAATATTGATAAGATTTGATATATATATATATATATATATATATATATATATATATATATATATATATATATATATATATATATATATATGGTTTTGTTAGGATAACCCCTTCAAGAGTATCTTAACAAGTGGCCCCTTTTTGGACAAAAATGTCCCTCGTTTCTCAAAGCAACCATCTATATGATGGGGGTAAAATTGTAATCATCAAAGAGAGAGAGAGATCTCTCTTATTTAATACTAACTCTCTCTCTCTCTCTCTTATTTAATACTAACTCTCTCTATCTCTCTCTCTCTCTCTCTCTCTCTCTTATTTAATACTAACTTTCTCTCTCTTTGATGATTACAATTTTGCCCCCATCATACATATGGTTGCTTTGAGAAACGAGGGACATTTTTGTCCTAAAAATAATGGGCCACTTGTTAGGATACTCCTATGGTGGGTATCCTAACAAAACCCATATATAGGGTTTTGTTAGGATACCCCCTTCAAGAGTATCTTAACAAGTGGCCCATTATTTTTGGACAAAAATGTCCCTCGTTTCTCAAAGCAACCATCTATATGATGGTGGTAAAATTGTAATCATCAAAGAGAGAGAGAGATCTCTCTTATTTAATACTAACTCTCTCTCTCTCTCTCTTATTTAATACTAACTTTCTCTCTCTTTGATGATTACAATTTTGCCCCCATCATACATATGGTTGCTTTGAGAAACGAGGGACATTTTGTCTAAAATAATGGGCCACTTGTTAGGATACTCCTATGGTGGGTATCCTAACAAAACCCATATATATATATATATATATATATATATATATATACATATATATATATATATATATATATATATATATATATATATATATATATATATATATAGGGTTTTGTTAGGATACCCACCATAGGAGTATCCTAACAAGTGGCCCATTATTTTTAGGACAAAAATGTCCCTCGTTTCTCAAAGCAACCATATGTATGATGGGGGCAAAATTGTAATCATCAAAGAGAGAGAAAGTTAGTATTAAATAAGAGAGAGAGAGAGAGAGAGAGAGAGAGATAGAGAGAGTTAGTATTAAATAAGAGAGAGAGAGAGAGAGAGTTAGTATTAAATAAGAGAGATCTCTCTCTCTCTTTGATGATTACAATTTTACCCCCATCATATAATATAGATGGTTGCTTTGAGAAACGAGGGACATTTTTGTCCAAAAATAATGGGCCACTTGTTAAGATATAGGGTTTTGTTAGGATACCCCCTTCAAGAGTATCTTAACAAGTGGCCCATTATTTTTGGACAAAAATGTCCCTCGTTTCTCAAAGCAACCATCTATATGATGGGGGTAAAATTGTAATCATCAAAGAGAGAGAGAGATCTCTCTTATTTAATACTAACTCTCTCTCTCTCTCACTTATTTAATACTAACTCTCTCTATCTCTCTCTCTCTCTTATTTAATACTAACTTTCTCTCTCTTTGATGATTACAATTTTGCCCCCATCATACATATGGTTGCTTTGAGAAACGAGGGACATTTTTGTCCTAAAAATAATGGGCCACTTGTTAGGATACTCCTATGGTGGGTATCCTAACAAAACCCATATATATATATATATATATATATATATATATATATATATATATATATATATATATATATATATATATATATATATATATATATATATATATATATATATATATACATATATATACATATATATTGGCATATATTTAAATAAGAATAAATATTTTAATCATCTCCTTATATGAGATTTCTTACCGTAATTAAGTATTCTAAAATTTGAAAATCAAGTTAAATTAGGATATGAAAGGAGTCTTGTTTAAAATATGGGATTTTTTTTCAAGATAAGACAATCAATTCCACGAAATTTTAGGATCTGTTTTTTTTTTTTTTTGAATAGAAAAAACGTGTTTGAAATTCATAAAGGGGAAATAAAATTACCTCGTCGGCGGAACCATAGCGAGGTTGGGGACGTCGGAGCGCAGGGTGGAAATAGCAACTGGTTAAGATCTCTGTTTCCTGGTCGCTAGAGTCCATGACCACGCTCAAGGTCGTTTATGACGGAGCGGAGTGATAGATCGCCGATTGGGGGGGAAGAACACTGGACTCGCCCCGGCCACTTTCTGCACATCGGATCGATTTTCAGAATTCGCCAGAGTTCACCGGAACCATCTCTATGCCGATGAACTTTCTTAGAGCGCACATGAGTAACAAATATTAGCAGTAGAACACTGAAGAAAGAGATGATTGTGAGATGTCGCATGTAAAAATAATTGCAAGGAAAAATTTAGCAAATACGAGATGAGAACATGAAACTTCAAAGGGTGATTTCCTCTTCTATATGCATTCCTAATTTTGCTTCTACTGGACTCCGTAGGACTTCAATGAACAAAATAAGACCAAATTCCAAATAATAGAAAATAACAAAGTGCCATATCAAATGAAATCACAAAATACCAAAAAACAACCAAAGACTACCAACTAAAATATTGTACTCTTTGCCTATCACTAACCACAATAATGTGATCTGGAAAGAAAAAAACCACAACCATAGGTTGTCAGCAGAATCAAACACATAATCTTGGTACTTAAACATAATTAAACAAAACATGGATCCTTAACTGCATCATCAAACATAAAGAACTATAATTCATCATCTTTAATATCATAAAACAAAATAATATTCCTCAACTGCATCTCTCCTTTTTTACTACTTTTCCACTTTCTCTTTCTTGATCTCTTACAACATCCTTGTAGCCGAAAGTTGCTCATCCTGGCTATTAAGAGCATCATCCAATGTAAGCTTCATAGGAGTGATCTGCTCACATGATGTTGAACAGTTATCTCCAATGATTTCAACTCCATCATCCTACATAAAACAAATTATATCATGTAATAGAATGGAAATGAAAAGTAAAAATCAGAAAAGTTAAGTAGGGATTCTTTACCTGATCTTAGTCACTAAGTCAGACACATTCTTATCTTGCGAAACCAGCTTAGAAGCCACCTCCTGCAGCTTGGATGAAACAAAATTCAATATTTATAGCATATAAATTTATAAATAAACGATGCAACATGGATTTTCCCATGATTTAAAGCAAAGTGCAGTGTTCAAAATTGCATTATTTTTCCATGATTTAAAGCAAGCACATTTAAGCTAGAATCTAAGTCATCCGTTTCATTCTCTAAGGGTTTACTTTTTCATTTTTCTAATCAGTTTACTTTAGGGTTGTCGACTTACATTTTCCTCTTAGCTCAACCAATTATCTTTCTACTGGAATGAAAATATGCCGAAGCAGAACACCAGCAAAAAAAAAAGACTTGGGAATTTGAAGAACCTAAATACTGCCAAAAATGGTACAAAAGGCCATGTGTAAATGGGAAAAAATCTTAATCCTACTATGCAACAAAAGACTCATCATGCAGATGCAACCTTCAATAAATACTGACTTGACTTTATTTTTTTTTTCACTGTCCAGCTTTTTACTACCCCCTCAATGTCCTTTAGTTTTGTTTTGGAAGAGGACAATCAAAATAAATGAGAGCTACAAAATATTTACTGGATTTGAAACCACAAACTCAATTGTGATGGCTGACCTTTGTCAGAACCTGAACCCCTTTCTCAGTAGTATTATGCATCACACTTGATTGTAATTCAATGGGATACATAAAGAAAACCACCATTCATGTGCCTAGGAGGTGGGGTAGTGTAAATCAAAGGCCCAGATTAATCCTAAACAAATTGGATGACTTTGAAATTTTGATTTTACCCTTTCATGAAAACCAATAGGCCTTTAAAGCGAGATCAAAGTAAAATGGAACATACTACTACACAATCCGACTATGTAACAAAGTAAAGGGAAACAGACTACCACACAATCTGACTATGTATCAAGTAAAGGGGAACAGACTGCCAGACAATCCAACTATGTATCAAATAAAGGGAAACAGACACTACCACACAATCCGACTATATATCAAGTAAACGGGAACAAATTGCTCCACAATCCAACATATATGTGCCCTACACCAGTGTGTCAATAGGTATGGATAACAAAATTCAATATTTATAGCATATAAATTTATAAATAAATGACGTAAGATGGATTGTACTTACATCAGAATTGGTGAGTGACAAATACTTATCAATCAAGAGGGCATCCCATGTCACTTTTCTCATAGTGAAAGTACGTTTATCACCGACGACATCTTTTGTTCTTTCATCAATCTCCACCCGAAATAGATATTTTTTTTCAAACATTTTGCAAAACGTTCTAGGCAATTGATCCGACTGACCATTCAATCAAGAACAATATTTTACATTATGAAATAAAACGATACATACTCCCTCCATCCTGCTCGCTACAGTTTTTGATAAACATGATTGTCGTTTGACCAAGCAATTAAAAAAAATAGTGCTAATAAAAATATAAATTTGTAGTTTGAAAGTGTTATTAATAATGAATTAATAACTGTTTATAAGATTTATAAAAAAAATATTATTTTATGTTCAAATGACATGTTCAAAATAAAATCATTTTTGCAACAATACTAAGTCGGGTGGGACGGAGGGAGTGTATTAGCCGAAAAAATTGTAAAATAGAATAACTACCTCTGATATTTCAGCAACTACTTGGGAAGCAGACATATTAAGCATATTAGATGCACATGCATCAAACATCATAAAGTAAGACTCAGCTCCATTATCATCGTTTTCGTCAATGACAACAATCTTAATTTTTAACCTAGAAGGAAAGGCGGTTACAAATCAAATCATTAACAGCTATGAAAACACTATAAATTTATAAATGAATTCTGTGAAAGGAAAAAATTGTAACGACATATACCTTGGAATGAGGTTGGTGTAGGGTGTACTACACTTTGGACATTTGGTTGAGTTCCTGTCAACTCCTTTGTTACATTTCTTGTTGCTGCAAGCTTGGTAGTACCAGTTAGAATGCGGGTCAACATCAACTATTTCAGCGAATGTAGTGTATAAGCCAACCTGTAAAAATTAATATATAGTTCAATAATCACCAACATACTACTAATAAATAAAAATTTATTCAAATTTTGCTTTGTACCTCACTACATTTGAGCAACTCATCTATAGTCTTGACATCTTCGATTTTGAATCACTCGTCACTACCGATGAACTTGCTATCATCTGTTATAGTAATGAGACTGGGACCCATGGATGAAACTCCGTTGCCACACCTGTTAAATAAATAGTGAAAGTAATATTAAAATCATGTAGACAAAAAAAAACATAAACGTGTAATAGTGTCTAAAATGTGTCATTAGAATTAAAGTGACTTACTTTTTTATCAAATTCTTTTAATTCAGGAACATCGAGATTTGTAAGAAGTTTTGTTGCGTGCTTCATGGTAGAAACACGACTCTTCCCTGTATAATATAACAATTTTTAATTTTAGCATTAAGTAAAAAATACTTTTAAATAGAATTTAGAGATAGTAATCAATTTAAAAAGATAACATATTACCCATATATCTTAAACACATCACGAACTGTAAAATCAGTACGATTGGTTCCTCTGAATCTTGTCCCCTATTTTGAATAAAACTTTTTAGTTGACCTCCGTACGACTCCCATAAGATAACATCTAGCTCCATTCCCCTGTAAAATATTAGAAGGGGATTAATAAAACTGATTAAATAGTTACCATGTATGTGAAAAATTCATTACAAAATTAAATCATCGTTTATAACGTACGCATTATCTACCAGTTTAATATCCAGCTTCCTTGCCCTGGCTGCACTAACATATTCAAAATCATTTATTGGTAATACCACCTCACCGATTACATCTACAGTAAAGAAAAATATATAATGTTAGTCATTAGCCTAATTAATTAACGAACAAAAATTGTGTGTTAAAATACTCACCGAACACATAATCAGCATTGACACTTTTATGTGGATCACTCCCAAATAGGCTAAAGGGAGTGAAATCAAAGCCATTGTCAGAAATATTTACCGATGTATCCACCTCAGATATATAGTGGTAGCTAAACCGAATGATAATTTCCATTCATGGTTTACAATTGCTTTTTGGACAATTGTAATGGCATTCGTTCAATTCCAAAATTAGATATTTTTTTCATCTCCCCCTCTTTAAACATATCTTTGAACTCGGATGACATGCTAGGTGGAATAGCTGCCTGGATAATAACAAAAAAAGAACAGATATAACACAAGCATATACGATAATGACAGAATGATATGTTAAGGAGGCCAAAAGAAACAAAGGATCTTGAATGATACAGGCAGTTGGCATATGTAATTATTTGATTTTACCCTTTCGTGAAAACCAATAGGCCTTTAAAGTGAGATCAAAGTAAAATGGAACATACTGCTACACAATCCAACTATGTATCAAAGTAAAGGGAAACAGACTACCACACAATCCGACTATGTATCAAGTAAAGGGGAGCAGACTGCCACACAATCCAACTATGTATCAAATAAAAGGAAACAGAGACTACCACGTAATCCGAAATCAATCGAATGAGAAGAAAGGCCCAAGATTGTAGGCAGAAAAACGAAAAAAAAAAAGAACGAAAGAACAACACAAAATCATAAGTCAATCCGAAAATACCTTGGTTAGCCGGCCAGTTGGTAAAGGAGATGAAAGCAAGGCACCTTAGAAAAATAAATGACGTGCTCAAATGAATTTATTGGCACAAAGGTAAATCTTTGATAAACTTGAATGAGTATATCTTTTAGAAATATTGGTAAGATATGATATATATATATATATATATATCTATAGTATAAATCAAGGCTGCCTTTTCAACAGTACTTTGAACAGTTCCAAGGCTGGAAATCCCCATTTTGCCCTCACTTTTTAATTCCTTTCCCATTTTGCCCTTAAAAAAAAAAATTACAAATTCAAAAATCATCTTCCCGTCCTCAGTTTCCCCCCTGAAATTTGAATTTCAGTCAAAAAATCCACACCCTCTGGCCTCTTCTCTCATTTATATACCCCAAAACTTTACACAGGCAAAAGCTTTTTACAGTTCAAATTTCAAATTTCAAATTCAATCATCTACAAAAAAGCATTCAAACTTCAAAATTCAAAAGGTAATTTACTTATTTCTCATTTGTAAATGTTCATACACATCTTCTCTGTTTATTTTCTCTGTTTATTTTCTCTGTTTCATATTTACTTCCCACCCCCAATTCTTCAAACCCCATTCACAAAACTTCAACAAGTGAACCAATGCAAAAAGACAAGCACCAAGAAAAGTTCCACAGCACAAAAATGTATGTTCTTTAATTAAAAAACTCCAAAAGATGAAGAACTCAACTGTCAAGCTTGACAGTCAAGACCACAAAAATGTATCATAAAGACAAGCTTGCAAGATCATTCATAGAGGCTTCACATAACTGCTAAGAGTTGAACCAGAAGCTAATCAAAAGATTCAAAACAACCTTTGTAGTGTTCCAAAGAACCCAAACTAACTAATTTATGTTCTTTAATTAAAAATTAAAAAAAAAAAATATTACAGAACCAACAACGACGAATTGAGGGAACCAACAACGACGAATTGAGGGAAATTAGATCAACCTTCAATCCAAAACAACAACAGAACCAACAACGACAACTGGTTGCACCGGAGGGAAATTACCTTAGGGAAATTACCTTGAATCCGGATTGAAGGCGAATTGCGGCCGGATTTGAGGGCGAATTGCGGACGGTTTGGAGGCGGATCCAGACGAATTGCGGACGGTTTGCGTGATTTAGGGCTTCGTCTCCAAAAATTGATTGCTCCGAAGGTCCATTGATTTAGGGCTTCGTCTCCAAAAATTGATTGCTCCAAAAATTTATTGCTCCGATGGTTGTGGGAGGGATGGGGTAGCCACGTTTTAACGGGGAGGGAAGGGAAGGGGGTCGCCTGATTGTGGGAGGGGTGGGGTAGCCACGGTGGTGAAGGGAAGGGGAGGCGGTGGCGGTGGCGGAGGTCCTGATTTGGTGGGTAGTTCTTCCCGTTCCTGTGTGAGTGAGAGAGAGAATTAGAGATAGAGATAGAGTAGAGAGAGAGTCAGTGAGAGAGAATTAGATGGGGTGGAATTTGGGTGAAGGTTTGGCCGGAGTCGGGGAAGCTTGAGGGACGACGACAATGGAGAATTGTTCTCTGCGTATAGAGAGAGAGAGGAGAGAGAGAGGGGTTCCAGATAGAGAGCGAAAGAGAGAGAGAGGAGTGAGAAGAATAAATGTGTGATTTGGCTATTTTGAGAAATAAATTTGTGTTTCAATATTGAATTTGGTCCCTCCTTTCCAAATGACAGAATTGGCTATTTTGAACATTTATTTAAATATTGTGTTTAATTTTATAGGTTTAAAAAAAAATGAACAGTCAGGGAACATTGAACATTTATGGATATGGTGATTCGGCTTTAACTGAAACAGTAAGTTAATATTTTACTATTACTATTTTATATGTGATGGAAAAAATTCCACTGTGTAATAAAATCCGAGCAAGTGTACTCACTACCGGTGTAGCAATATGCACAAGCAGGGGTCGAACCACAGAGACTCGTTGGTTTTAACAAGTAGATTTAATTAATGCAAAAAATAACAAAGTGGGGTTTTTGATTTGATTTATTAAAAAAACTAATGATGAAAGAAAAACACGACAATTAAACAACTAAAGTAGCAATTACGCAAACTCGCAGAAGAAATTCAAGGATTTAACAACTAGTCCACGGATTGGGTTCACCACATATTATCCCTTTATGCTTTTTGAATGATAAAATATTAATTGGGTTTAGGGCTTCTTCGCTTTTGTAAAAATTGGGACGGTTCGATTGCCGGATTGCAATTCTATTACTGAGCAATTATCAATTATCACGCAAGATCAAATTGACAACAACTCAATTCATTAAGCACAAAAGAATTAATGAAACCTAGACTCAATCGATTCACGCAAGATCCTCAATCGAGTCTAATCATCCTAATAGTGTTCATGCACAATTCCCCACGCAAGTGCAGGACTTGTACCAAATAAAAATTAAGAATACTAGGATGAACTAACTCCACAATTAAATGAAAATTAAATATATAGCATAAAGTTCAAATACGGGCTACACCAATTCGTGAACTACAAAGAAATTAGCTACTCATATTAAAAATTACAAAAATAAAATAAAATATAAAAAGCATAAACCTTCAATTGAAACGGAGACGGAGGAAGTAATTATTTCTTCCTTTCTTGCACTAATGCCACGGCTTAATGAATTCCTCCTCTCACAGTGCCGAGTCCATATATATATATATCAATGCTTATACCTATACCTAGGTTGTTTAATAAGTTAATTAATAAGGTCATCCCACTAAGCCCAAATAGCCGGCCCAAACCGCTCCAAGCAATGACTCGTGCGCACGAATCGTCCCCCGATGCCCAACTCGTTCTGATTGCCTTGGTACATTTGCTTTGACAATTGCTCTTCTCCTTCATGGCCGTGCAGCTTGGTGTTAATACTCTTTTTGTTATTCGCTCCGTCTCACAATTTTGCGGTCGCACTTTGGTCACTATAATGACTTCTTTTGCACTTCGCTCTTTGAGATTTTATTTTTCATTTTAACCTACGAATTTTTATAAATCAAATTCGTCCCAAATTTCTGTATTTCCAATTTAGTCCCTGGATTTTCCAATAATTCCAATTTAATCCAAAAGCTTCCAAATGTCAGTTTTGTCCCCAATTTCAGCATTGTTGCGCTTCAGCCCCTGGACTATCAAAACACTAACAAAATACATTAAATTCTCAAGGTTTCGAACAGAAAATAAGCTTAGGAACATATCTTTTGGATGGGTAAAACCACATCCATCAAATACCCCCAAACTTACCTTTTGCTCGTCCCCGAGTAAAACAAAACTAAACAAAAGAGAAAACTATTCTAACAAATAAAAACGATAAACACAAAATATTTTTGATATGTTCTCAATATATACACGGTTGCCGGCCAAGCAAGTCTCAAATTCTCACGTAAATGTGCTACACAAGTGCCAATAAGAAAATGCAATTACAATTACATTAATGCATCTAACCCACAATTTTCCACCTCGGCCTGAATGATGAATGAAATATGGGAGATCATGATCACTAAGATAAGATTGTTTATAGGTTCACTAAAACATGCTCTAAATCACAGATTACAATATAATTGCATACACAAGGATACTCATATGCATGATTACGCACTTGTCAACCCGATTACTCAATATTGAACAAAAATATGGCTCAAAGTTAAGTCCACAACAAATGTGGGGTTAGGCTCACGGGTACAAATGAAGGAATAGACATACAAACACAAAAATGTAGAACTAAAAGCCTTTCATTGCATATTACTCCTTCCCGAATTTTAGCTTTTCCGCTCACCTTTGTTTCCCCAATGCTTCAACCCCCAAACTAGAACTTTGTTCATACTTTATACACTTGGGGTTGAAAGCATTCCCTCTCTCAAAATAGGTCACTAATCAAATATACTTCACAACATTAGGGGGCAAAAATTTTTTTTTTTTATTTATTATTATTTTTTTTTTCTTTTTTTTCTTTTTTTTTTTTTTTTTTATTTTGAATTTTTTTTTTTTTTTTTTTTTTTTATTATTTCTTGCCCCCTTTTTTTTTACAATACATATCCACTTCACAATTTTTGACCTTCCTCACTCATTCCCGTAATTTCCCTATGTAACCCCCAAACTGATCGTTTCTAATTCCACATTCTTGCAAAGGTGGGATAAACCTATTCTAGGTGTCAAGGGTTAGGGATTAGGCATCAAATGAAGGCGAATGGTGGTCTAGATGTTCCATTCTTTCTAACCGGCTCAAAAGGGATCAAGTGACAATTTATATATATAGTGACGAGAAAGTCAAAGGCTTACAAGAGGGTTGTCAAAGAAAGATAAGCCATAAATACCAAGTAATCTATTGATTTGTTATTGACAAGCATGCAATCCTGTTCTAGGACCCCCGAGAATGTCAAAGTGAACCCATAAAGGACACCTAAATTAATGACCATGATCAAGAAATAAGATGGAAGTGAATGGTGGTGCAATTGTGTTTTACATGTATTAATGCAATTCTAATTAACATATTCAAATTGGCACAAACTAGCAAAACTCAATCAAAATCCCTCAAATCATCACGGACGTTGGCCAACTTCCAAACATATAAAGAGAACAAATTTTTAAAATTTTCTATTTTTTTTGGAGGGTGACACTATATACACTCCCCTATAAACCCACAAACTCGGAGATATATCTACCCCCAAACTCAAAACATGCTATGTCCTCATAGCAAAGAGAACAAAAGCATGCCTTGGGTTCAAAGGACGATATGACACAACAAAGCAAATAAATAAAGCAATAAAATTGTACCTACTTGGGTTGCCTCCCAATTAGCGCATTTGTTTAAGGTCGTTAGCCCGACCATTGCTCCCAACTAAATGGGATCTGATGTGACCACATTCATTTTGGCCTTGGCTTTCCTTCCTTGGGCCCAGCCCATGACTTCTACGGGCGCAGATGCCCACCACCTTCCACAAAAATTCACCCTTTGTTATAAGCTCGGGTGGGGTCCAAGAAACTTTTCGAACCTTTTTCTTGCTCTTTTTCTTTTTCTTCAATTTCTTTTTCTTGGGGGCCACTCCCCCAACCTCATTTGGTGCCTTATTCTTATCACAATCAAGCACCTCCTTTTCCTTCACATCATTGCAAGCATCCTGCACATTCATCTTGACAGACAAAGCATTAGAAATATCAAGAGAGCAACACTCTTCCATTTTATCTCATGAATCAATATAGGTAGACTTGAGTGGAAAGAAAGATTTCAATGGGGACACCGACCCCTTTTGGGATCGGTCTAGGGGGTGATACGGGCCATCACAAGAACCAAGATTGTCGGCTTTATTTTTCACGGCACACAAGTGGGAACCCGCACTATCCCTAGATTTCTCACCGTCATTTGGCACAACTTCACAATTATCAACATAAGAACACACCTCTCTATCCTCACTCGGATGTTTCATGGCATCAAACACAGAAATTTCAATTTTCTCACCCGCCACTGTCATAGATAGTTTGCCATTCCTTACATTAATAATGGTGTTGGTCGTCGCCATGAAGGGTCTCCCAAGTAATATCGGTGAATCCCGGTGACTTCCTTCACCTCTTGGCATTTCAAGCACCACAAAATCAACAGGCACAATGAATGAATTTACTTGAACTAAAACATCCTCCACAATGCCCACAGGTCTTTTAATGGACCGATCCGCAAGTTGTAGGGCCATTGTGGTGGGTTTCAATTCGGGTAAACCTAACTCCTCATATAAATAATATGGCAACAAATTAATGCTGGCCCCAAGGTCCAACATCGCTTTTACCCCCTTTGACTCCCCCATAGTAATAGATATCAGAAAACTTCCGGGGTCTTTTAATTTGGGTGGAAGACAATGTTGTACCACTGCGCTAGCATTTTCACTCATCACTATTCTCTCATCTGTCCCATACCTATGTTTCTTGGAATTTAATTCTTTGAAAAATTTGGAATAAGCAGGAATATTTTTGATCACATTGAGTAAAGGGATATTGATGTTCACCTTAGAAAATATGTTCATCAATTCCGACATCTGCTTATCCAATTTATGTTTTAAAATCCTTCCGGGAAACGGTACGGGAGGTACATATGGCATGGGGGGGTGGAGAATTAACTTTAGAATTTTCCCCCATGTCACTTGTACTCTTATCACAACCAACTTCATTTTTATCCATATTAGCATTATTTTCTACAACAGGAGGGGGAGAAGAAGATGAAGGAGATATTACCTCACTACCTACCTGTTTGCCACTTCGGAGAGTGATAATGGCATTTGCTTGATGAGGTTGGCTAGGAAATGTCCCGGCCTTATGACTTTGTAGGGCGGTAGCTAGTTGCCCAATTTGGGTCTCCAACTTCTGAATGGCAGCTTCATGGTTCTTGGAAGCTTGTTGATTTTCCGCCCTCAATTGATTATTTTCAGCTTGCAATTTTTCCATGGCCACTTCCCACGGTTCCCTTTTATGCTCATCTTGTCAGGTGGAGGTTGAGGATGGAGAGGCTTATTTTGTTCTTGATTGCCCCCCCATGAAAAATTTGGGTGTTGCCTCCACCCCGGGTTGTATGTGTTTGAATACGGATTATTGTTTTGAGGGAACCGCTGGCCAACTCCTTGCATTGCATGTGCCTGTTCAGGGTTAAACAGCAAACCACTTTGACACACATTAGTAGCATGAGTGTTAGGACCACAATTAGCACAAAAATCATTTACAAGATGAGCAGTAGAAGGCATAGTAGAAGAAGAAGCATTTTGCAAAGCTAATTTATCAAATCTTTGGTTGAGCAATGCAAAGTGCTTAGCAATCTCATTATTCAATCCGACCTCATTTACCCCCCTTGTTGCTCCCCTAGAACCTTTTTGTTGAGAATTAGCACTCAACATCTCAAACAATTCCTGGCATTGTTGCAGGTCTTGGTTCCCAAACTACCTCCTGTGCATTATCAACCATGGATTGGTATTCAAGGATAAAGCCCCATAAAATGTTTGATGCAACATAGAAGCAAGAAAATTATGATGAGGGCATTGAATTTGTAACATCCTAAATCTATCCCATGCCTCATGGAAGGCTTCCCCGGTTCTGTGCAAATCCCATAATTTTCACCCTAAAATGCATCAATGCATTATAAGGGTAGAACTTAATAAGAAAAGCATCATGTAAAGCATCCCAAGTAGTGATGCTACGGGAGGAAGTAACAATAGCCAAGTTTTGGCTTTGTCTTTCAATGCATATGGGAAGCACTTCGCCTCAAGTGCTCCGCCGTAACACCCTCTTTTATAGGGAACCCACTCACAAGTAGACATGAATTCTCTCAAAAATGCCAAAGTATCCTCACCAGCTAAACCATGAAAGTTTGGAAGCATATTAAAATATTGGCCTTTTATTTCATAAGCTAGTGCTGCATCGGGCAACACTATGCACGACACCGATGTGTCGACTCTTGGCCTAGCAAATGCATTCATGACTTGGTCCGCCATCACAAAATTAAATTCTTCTTCTTCCTCGGTGGAAGAAGTTTCCAACTCACTTAGTTCTTCCTCTGTCCCGGTGACAGAAGTATCAGATTCAGTTTCACTCACTTGAGTAGAGGGAATGCCTCTCTCAATTCTATCTATATCTTCGTTCAAAGGAACCAAATTAGGATCCAATGACCGGCGACCAAACATGCACCGATTAAATTAACTTGTTAAAAATCACAACAAGTCCCCGGCAACGGCGCCAAAAACTTGATGGAAAAAAATCCACTGTGTAATAAAATCCGAGCAAGTGTACTCACTACCGGTGTAGCAATATGCACAAGCAGGGGTCGAACCACAGAGACTCGTTGGTTTTAACAAGTAGATTTAATTAATGCAAAAAATAACAAAGTGGGGTTTTTGATTTGATTTATTAAAAAAACTAATGATGAAAGAAAAACACGACAATTAAACAACTAAAGTAGCAATTACGCAAACTCGCAGAAGAAATTCAAGGATTTAACAACTAGTCCACGGATTGGGTTCACCACATATTATCCCTTTATGCTTTTTGAATGATAAAATATTAATTGGGTTTAGGGCTTCTTCGCTTTTGTAAAAATTGGGACGGTTCGATTGCCGGATTGCAATTCTATTACTGAGCAATTATCAATTATCACGCAAGATCAAATTGACAACAACTCAATTCATTAAGCACAAAAGAATTAATGAAACCTAGACTCAATCGATTCACGCAAGATCCTCAATCGAGTCTAATCATCCTAATAGTGTTCATGCACAATTCCCCACGCAAGTGCAGGACTTGTACCAAATAAAAATTAAGAATACTAGGATGAACTAACTCCACAATTAAATGAAAATTAAATATATAGCATAAAGTTCAAATACGGGCTACACCAATTCGTGAACTACAAAGAAATTAGCTACTCATATTAAAAATTACAAAAATAAAATAAAATATAAAAAGCATAAACCTTCAATTGAAACGGAGACGGAGGAAGTAATTATTTCTTCCTTTCTTGCACTAATGCCACGGCTTAATGAATTCCTCCTCTCACAGTGCCGACTCCATATATATATATATCAATGCTTATACCTATACCTAGGTTGTTTAATAAGTTAATTAATAAGGTCATCCCACTAAGCCCAAATAGCCGGCCCAAACCGCTCCAAGCAATGACTCGTGCGCACGAATCGTCCCCGACAGCCCAACTCGTTCTGATTGCCTTGGTACATTTGCTTTGACAATTGCTCTTCTCCTTCATGGCCGTGCAGCTTGGTGTTAATACTCTTTTTGTTATTCGCTCCGTCTCACAATTTTGCGGTCGCACTTTGGTCACTATAATGACTTCTTTTGCACTTCGCTCTTTGAGATTTTATTTTTCATTTTAACCTACGAATTTTTATAAATCAAATTCGTCCCAAATTTCTGTATTTCCAATTTAGTCCCTGGATTTTCCAATAATTCCAATTTAATCCAAAAGCTTCCAAATGTCAGTTTTGTCCCCAATTTCAGCATTGTTGCGCTTCAGCCCCTGGACTATCAAAACACTAACAAAATACATTAAATTCTCAAGGTTTCGAACAGAAAATAAGCTTAGGAACATATCTTTTGGATGGGTAAAACCACATCCATCAATATGTGATATGTGATTTTCATTTTATATGTGATTTTTATTTTATATGTGATATGTGATTGTGATAATAATGTGATTTTTAGATTGACATTTTGAGAAGAAACAATGTCTCAATTGTCATGCGAGAACCGTTTGAACACGATGAAATGATAAGGGTAAACATTTGATGTTAAATTAATTTTTTTTAATTTTTTTTTTGTATTTACATTAATTAACGAATATATATAGATTTTTTGACTAATATTTATAATTCATTATTAGGACCAAAATCGACTAACAAATCTACCGACAGCTGCATTGCCCCCACTGGTATTTAATTTATTTCAGTTTAAATATTTATTATTGTTTATTTATAATTTAAATGCATGTAATTTAATTTAATTTATTATAATTTATTATAATTCTGTCAATAATTATTTTGTCTTTCCTTTGCCTTAATGTTTTTAAAGTTGTGCCTACAATTTTTTTCCACTTAAACGAAGTACCTCCTCCAAATAAACATATAATAATTTTATTAAACACTAGCACATGCCCGTGACCAAGGCCACGTAATTTTTAAAATTTTTTTTTTTTTTAATTTTTTTTTAAATTAATTTTTTTAAGGGCAAAATGGAAAAGGAACAAAATAGTGAGGGCAAAATGGGAATTTCGACTGTTGGAACTGTAGCAAGAACGGTAGCAAACACAGGCCTCATTTATACTATAGATTATTATAATTCTGTCAATAATTATTTTGTCTTTCCTTTGCCTTAATGTTTTTGAAGCTGTGCCTACAATTTTTTTCCACTTAAACGAAGTACCTCCTCCAAATAAACATATAATCTATAGTATAAAACAAGGCATAGATAGCTACAGTTGAGTGAACAGTGCCAACTGTCCACTTTACCATTTTGCCCCCATTTTTTTGTCGCTTACCGATTTTGCCCTCCCTTAAAAAAAATAAAAAAAATATATCTATAGTTATTTCATCCTTTCAGTTCATACCTGGAGAGAGAGAGAGAGAAAATCTCATTTGAAATTCAAACCCATCTACTCTCTCTCTCTAAAAATGGCACCGAGAAGAAATCATTCTTTCTATCCACCTTCCTCTCGCCGTCGACGTGCTCCAGCCGCTGGCTCCTCACCATCTCCAGACCCACACTCCTCCAGTCCACGCCGCCGTCTTCCTCTCACTCGCCGCCGGAGAGAACAGAGAGAACACAGAGAACGGGAAGAGAGAGAGAGAGCTCGACTCTCTCTCTTCCCAGCCTCTGCCGCCACTTTGCCGTCGCCGCCGCTGACACCTTCCTCTGTCTCGCCGTGCTCCAGCCGCCTGGATTCCGTCCAACATCCCCGGCCATCTCTCAATTTAAGGTTTTTCCTATTTGTTGATTATTTTTTTTGAAAGAATTAATTTTTAAATGCTAGAAATTTGTTTATTGACAGGAATGAAGACACTGGAGATTAGTTTTGTGTAGTTTTTTTTTTTTTTTAATCTGCTCTTCCTTTTTTCTTTTAGTTGTAATTGCTTTTTATTGTACATGGAATCTCAGGCTTTGTGATTTTTGAATAAAGAAAAAAAAACTCAAAATTTTGGAGATTAGGAAGAAATTCTATTTTTATTTTTTTGAATATGCTTCCTGTTGTGGTTGTGTCGGTGTACGGGTTTGGCATTCACGATGGGTGGAGTTGGGTCTTCAATGTTATGGTTTATTTGGTTGTGAAAGTGGGTTTGAGTTGTAGGGGGAAACGGGTGGGAGGGGGCTTTGAAAAAGAGGGATTTAAATTAATTTTTTGACATCAAGTGATTAAATGAATTAGAGAAAGATGAGAATTATAATGAGCTTCCTTTCTGTATTAGAGAAGGATAGGAATTATTGATGAGTTCTTTTTTTTTTTTTTGGTGAAGGAAAAAGAAAAAAAAACAAAAAATGTAATATATAATTTTGAGAGTGATTTGGTGTGGGATGACTAAATTTACAGATTTTT
The DNA here is from genome assembly GCA_022495995.1 of Adenophora triphylla var. japonica. Taxonomy (NCBI): domain Eukaryota; kingdom Viridiplantae; phylum Streptophyta; class Magnoliopsida; order Asterales; family Campanulaceae; genus Adenophora; species Adenophora triphylla. The sequence continues at coordinate 76,656 of JAFEMH010004570.1, forward strand.
GAACATTTATTTGAAAAGTTTTATTTGAAAAGTAGATGGTGAATGGTTTTATTGTTTCTTTCTTTTTGTGTCACAGTAAAGATTTTTTTTAGATGTTTACGTTAATTGAAAAAAAAAAGACCGCGTGTCCTCGGACACGGGCATGATTTATACTATAGATATAGATAGGTAGTTATTCATTGAAAAATTTGAAATATCTAAAAGTGAGATTATGAAAAAAAAAAATCGCCGTGTCCTCGGACACGGGCATGTACTAGTATATATATATATAGATATCTTTTAGAAATATTAGTAAGATTTGATATATATATATATATATATATATATATATATATATATATATATATATATATATATCAAATCTTACTAATATTTCTAAAAGATATATATATATATATATATATACATACATATATATTGGCATATATTTAAATAAGAATAAATATTTTAATCATCTCCTTATATGAGATTTCTTACCGTAATTAAGTATTCTAAAATTTGAAAATCAAGTTAAATTAGGACATGAACGGAGTCTTGTTTAAAATATGGGTTTTTTTTTTAAGATAAGCCAATCAATTCCACGAAATTTTAGGATCTGTTTTTTTGAATAGAAAAAACGTGTTTGAAATTCAAAAAGGGGAAATTTAATTACCTCGTCGGCGGAACCATAGCGAGGTTGGGGACATCGGAGCGCGGGGTGGAAATAGCAACTGGTTCAGATCTCTGTTTCCTGGTCGCTAGAGTCCATGACCACGCTCAAGGTCGTTTATGACGGAGCGGAGTGACAGATCGCCGATTGGGGGGAAGAACACTGGACTCGCCCCGGCCACTTTCTGCACATCGGACCGATTTTCGGAATTTGCCAGAGTTCACCGGAACCATCTCTATGCCGGCGAACTTTCTTAGAGCGCACATCAAGGCCGAAGCTCGAGATCGGTTTGGTTGCTCGGAGTTCGCTTGACTGGGCGGTGAACGTCGCTCCGGTGTCTCAGGGCGGCCTTAGTTGTAAATAGCAACTGGAATTCTTAAATAGCATCTCGAATTCTGGGTTTGTGATCGGTGGAATTGAGGTGAGGAATCAGGAATCATTTTGTGGAGAAAGGGAGAGAGAGAGAGTTAGGGGAGGAAAAAAGGTGTGTGTTGAGAGAGGGGATAAGATTGAAATGAGGAGGGGAGATAGGCAAGCTGGCTTTACACGTGGATTTCCAGCTCACATTTACACGTGGATGGGCTGAGAGGGCTAAGAATGTTTCTGGCTGTAATCATTATATAGATTATGGATAAAATGTAATATTCTAGACTAAATCCCCAAGAATGGATTTTAGGAGATTTATAATTTGGGAGAAATTGGACGCCCTCCACTGTCAAGGAGATTGATGATACATTCGACTGTCTAGACTTTCCGTCAAGTTTTTAACGAAAACTTAAATAAAACATAATTGTCAAAAAAGCCATAAGATGAAGTTACACAAAGGCCCCTCCATGTTTCTCAAGTTTTCAACCAATATTTTCACCTCATAACGAGTCCTAAAAATATTCAATATTGGATTCATCTGAAGGCAATTCGATGACAAACAAGAATATGCAATCATATTTTGAACTCAAATACCCGGTGATATAATTTATGAAAGTTACTATGAAGGAGCAAATATTGACACGTGCTTAAAGTGTCAATCTTCGAAAAACCTTAGAAGGAGTCAAACTATTCATTTATCCCATAAAAAGATTCAGATGAAGACTACTACTACTACTGATTTTATGAGTTTGATACAGAACCCCCCCCCCCCAAGCTCAATATCCTTAAGGAACCGAACATTTCCCGTATTAACAAAATTTCTAAATTTTAAAATTTGTGATCATTAAACTTATACCTCTTAACCTATTAGAATAATCGATAAAATAACTACTAATGGTTCTTTGGTCCAATTTCCTTTCATTAGACCTGTAAGGCCTTGTTTAGCAGGACAACCCCAAGTGTGGAATGCCTTAATACAGACTTCTTGGGTGTCCAAAATTCATAAGGGATTTTGTTTGTAGCTTTGATGGTTTCCATGATAGAAAAAGCAACATTAATACTCAATTTATCCATTGGACACCTCATTTATCGCAATTTCCTTAGCCTTCACTTTTCTTCCAAAGAGAGATAAGCAAATTCAACACTCTCATTCTTCTATTGCCTTAGTGTGCTCCCGAGATTTAAAAATGGGGGAAAGTAAAGGAAAAGGGAGGAAATCTAAAATAATATTTCCTTTCTAAGCATGCTTTCGAGATTTTTTAGGAAGGAATTGGAGGGAAATGAATGGAATTTTTTTGAACATTTCTCTCTAACACAATCCTCCCAAAAGTGGGAGGAAATGGAAGGAAATGAAATGTTATAAAAGAAACTTTTTGATAAACCTATTTTACCCCTCAAATATAAAATATCTTTTTCTTTCATTAAGGGTACAAATGTAATTCTATATTTTTTCCTTTCCCTTCCTTCCTAATTCGGGAGGGGAAGAAATTAAATTTCTTCCCTTCCCTTCCCTTTCTTTTCTCTCCCTTTTAAAACTCGAAAGTACACCCTTAGTTTAGTTTTCTTTGCACACAACAAAAACTGGCACTCTTTATCACTCGCACCTGCAACACCTCTTTTTGTGCCAACGATGGTGTTTTTTTAATGTTAGTGAGAGTGTTTGTTGAGCACCAGTTGTAGTTTTTCGAATGTTAGTGAGTGAGAGTGTTTTTGAGCGTCGGTTGTAGTGTTTAAGAATGTCAGCGAAGTGAGAGTGTTTTTGAATGTCCGTTGTAGTGTTTATGAGTGTCAATGGGAATGTTTTTTAATACCGGTTGTAGTGTGTTTTTAGTGCTCGTGTGTTAATTTCCACTTATTTATAAAAATACCACCACGCATTTAAAAAATAAGTTTCAGCTATTTATGGATGTGCCAACCCTTATTTTAAAAACATATTTTTTTAATAGATAAAAAAATGCGTCTTACACAAGGCCAACTCTGATGTAGGACAGATATTTGATCCAGTCAAATATATTAATTATCTTTGTATTTTAATTAGTATTTTACGATTTAATTTGTTTTAGTTTTTATTTTATTTCTTATTTTCGTCATTATTTTTAATTGGTTGATTAGAGATGGTTTTAGAGTAGATTTTGAGTTGATTTACTAGTTTTTGAATCATATTAAGTTACCATATATGTTAGGAGTAATTCTAGAAAGTTTATGAGTGTTTTTCAAGTTTTATGGGCACTATAAAATAGGCCTAAAGTTGTAATCCGAATTTAGACTTTGTTTTTTATTAATGAGAATATTTGCCATTGAGCAATTATCTAGGATTTCAATCCCATCTTGTTTCAATTTCGTTTGGTCAATTCTCATATAACCCTCCATTTATATCATTTGGTATCAGCTTCCTGGTTGATTATCAATGGCCAAACGAGGACGAGGAAGTGGTGGTCGTGGTGATCGTGGTAGGGGCCGCAGATTAGCACCCCAAGAAAACGAATCCCATCGACATCGCAACCTGCGTAACATCGAGAAGGACGAATTGCGAAGACAGATTCAAGACCTCCAACTTCGCTTTGCGCGTTTTGAGGTTCAAGAACTCCATAGGCGCCTTGATGGTTTGGAGATTCAGCGAATCCAGCATCGCCCTGCTCGTTTGGAGACTCCCAACGACGTGGGCTCGGATTCAGATCTGTGGTCTGATGATGAGAATATCTATCCATTTGATCGGGATCAAGAATTCGGCAACAGGAATGGGGCAGATCCTTCTATGGATATGGGTATGGAGATCGAGAGTCCAAAACTTGGAGGTAAGGCACATCCCGACGACATTTTTGACCCGTTCAATATTGTTACCGTAGAATCAAAGGTTCAAGACCTTGTCATTGATTGGTCGAAACCACCAATCTATGACGAGTGTAATTGTGAAATATGTCAATGTGAAGCTGCAAAAAGCGAAGTAATTCAGGTTTGTGATGACATTATTATTGCCAATATCATGTCGCCTGATTATGACTTAGTCCAGTCCAAGAAGGAAGAGAGTATTATTTTGGATTTTGTGACGAAGTCTAAGGAAGTGGGTGATATGGGGAAAGAATTGTACGTTCCATGTAAAATTATTCAAGATGATGATTCGACAGATCTGACGGAGAAAGATGGAATAATTTTATATTCAGATGAGATCATCTTACGTCAATTTGTGCTTAAAACGAAGATTTATTCAAAATATATTTTTAAGTGGGACAGAACTTTCCAAACATCGGATGAGAACTCGGGGACGAGTTCTTTTGAAGAGAGGGTGAATGATGTAGGATGGATATTTGACCCAGTCAAATATATTAATTATCTTTGTATTTTATTTAGTATTTTAGGATTTAATTTGTTTTAGTTTTTATTTTATTTCTTATTTTCGTCATTATTTTTAATAGGTTGATTAGAGATGGGTTTAGAGTAGATTTTGAGTTGTTTTACTAGTTTTTGAATCATATTAAGTTACCATATAGGTTAGGAGTAATTCTAGAAAGTTTAGGAGTGTTTTTCAAGTTTTATGGGCACTATAAAATAGGCCTAAAGTTGTAATCCGAATTTAGACTTTGATTGACGCAGCACGGAAGCAATAGGTTTCGTGTTTAGCGCACTAAACACAAGAATTCACAAGCGATGAATCCTTGAACACAGATCTGGAATCCATCAGAAAATAAAGAGAAATCTCTTTGAATTGAAATCAAGAATAAAAATGAGTTCTTTACCAAAATAAAAGACTAAGTACTTATACTCCTACCTAGGCAGTAAATAAAAGAGTTCCCAAAAATAATAAAATACCAAAACTAAAGAGTTTTCCGTAATTGAAACGCAATCAGTCTTCATCTCCTCGTCACGAGCGCGGCCGCCCTTTGGCCTAGCGCGGTCGCGCAACTATCCCGAGACTTATGTCTGGTCTTCATCGTCTTCAGCACGGTCGCTCTCCTCTCTAGCGCGGTCGCGCACTTGTCCAGAGTCTTCAAACCTCGTTCCCATGTCCTTCAGCGCGGCCGCCATCCCCACGAGCGCGGTCGCTCTGGCTCCTGTATCAGTCTCCTCCACCTCCAAAGAACTCGACTCTGAGTTCTCATCAGGATAAAGAACACCATCCGCGTGATACTCATACATGTCAGCTACGTTGAAGGTATTCGAAATGTTCAAGTTATCAGGAAGAGCCACCACATATGCATTGTCATTGATCTTCCTAGTCACCTTGAAAGGCCCATACTTGCGAGGTTTCAATTTCTTATACGTACCAACAGGAAAACGCTCTCGTCGAAGAAATACCATAACATCATCCCCAACCTTGAAAACTTTGACCCGTTTCTTCTTGTCCGCAGCAGCTTTATTCTTCAATCCTGTTGCCTCCAACTTGGCCCGAACCTCCTCTTTGACAGCACATACTTCATTGGCCATATTTTCAGCTGCTTGGCTCACACCACGACCCCTTGGTAACGGTACCAAGTCCACAACATGCCTTGGAGTCGAAGAGTAAACCACAAAAAATGGTGATTTTCCCATAGCCGAGTGGACTGCACTGTTGTAAGCAAATTCCACCTGTGGCAATGCCAAATCCCACTGCTTCGGCTTGTCCCCACAAACACTTCTGATCATATTTCCCAGTGTTCTGTTAGTAACTTCTGTCTGTCCGTCTGTTTGCGGGTGAGCTGTAGAACTCCGATTCAACGCAGTACCAAACATACGCCATAATGTAACCCAGAAGTGACTCAAGAACTTAGTGTCTCTATCTGAAGTAATGGACTTAGGAACACCATGAAGATGTACAACCTCTCTAAAGAACAGCTTTGCAATATTAGAGGCATCCGAGGTCTTCTTGCAAGTAATAAAATGAGCCATTTTGGGAAATCGATCCACTACCACGAAAACAGAATCCACACCTCGTTGAGTACGAGGTAAACCCAACACAAAATCCATAGATAAATCGAGCCATATATCATCAGGAATAGGCAAAGGCAAATAAAGACCAGTATTTTGAGATTGACCTTTAGATACCTGACAAACATATCAACGCCTGACGATAGCACCCGCATCCTTTCGCAGTTGAGGCCAAAAATAACGCTCCTCCAAGCTAGTGATGGTCTTGTCTCGCCCCAAGTGCCCACTAAGGCCTCCCCCATGCAAATCCCGGATCAACTTCTCACGCAATGACGAAACAGGAATGCACAATTGATCCCCTTTGAACAGAAAACCATCACGGACATGAAAATCTGCACTCGGATGCTTGCCCACACACTTAAACCATAATTCTTTGAAATCGGTATCCTCTCCATACAGCTCCTTCAGCAACTCAAACCCGACGACTTCTTGAGACAGTGTAAGTAACAAGGAAGCCCTCCTACTCAGAGCGTCTGCCACTTTGTTCTGAACCCCGGACTTATGTTGAATAATGAAAGGGAACTTCTGCAGATAACTAACCCATCGAGCATGCATCTTGTTGATCACCTTCTGGCTGTGCAAGAACTTTAGGGCAAGATGATCAGAGAATAAAATAAATTCCCTCTGAACAAGATAATGCTCCCACTGTCGCAGAGCCCGAAAAATGGCATAGAATTCCTGATCATAAGTACTCCACTTTTGACGCGCCTCACTCAATTTCTCACTAAAGAAAGCCACCGGTCGCTTTTCTTGTGAGAGAACAGCTCCAATCCCTACACCACTCGCATCACATTCCACCTGAAATATTTTATCAAAGTCGGGTAGGGCAAGAACTGGTGCAGTACAAAGTTTTTCCTTGATGAGGGCAAAACTCTGTTCTTGCTCAAAACCCCACTGAAACTTACCCTTCTTCAAACACTCAGTAATAGGAGCAGTGATGGTACTGAAATTCCGCACAAACCTCCTATAGAAAGTAGCTAAGCCATGAAAGCTACGCACCTCAGTGACAGATGTCGGGGCTGGCCAATCCCTTATGGCCCTCACTTTCTCCTCATCCACCTGAATTCCATCCTCACCAACCACAAAACCCAGAAAAAGTAACTTGTTGGTGCAGAAAATACACTTCTTAAGATTGATGTAGAGCTAATTATCTTTAAGGACTTGCAACACTTGTCTAAGATGATCTAGATGTGCAACTCTATCTTTACTATAAATCAGGATATCATCGAAATAAACGACAACAAAAGAACCAATAAAAGGTCGAAATACCTGATTCATCAATCTCATGAAAGTGCTAGGGGCATTCAAGAGTCCGAATGGCATGACAAGCCACTCATAAAGACCATCCTTGCTCTTGAAGGCTGTTTTCCATTCATCTCCTGGCCTAATCCGAATCTGGTGGTACCCGCTGCGCAAATCCAGTTTTGTGAACACCCTCGACATGGATAACTCATCAAGCATGTCTTCCAAACGGGGAATAGGAAATCGATACTTGATGGTAATTTTGTTGATGGCTCGGCTGTCCACACACATACGCCACTGATTACCCTTCTTCGGCACAAGCAGAACCGGTACTGCACATGGACTCATGCTCTCCCTAATAAACCCCTTCCGCAGCAAATCTTCAATCTGCTCTCTAAGTATCTCATTCTCCTTAGGACTCATGCGATAATGCGGGAGGTTTGGCAAGCTAGCTCCCGGAATCAAATCAATCTGATGCTGAATGTCCCTCATAGGTGGCAGATCATTGGGCAATTCATCGGACAGTAACCCCTGAAAATCTGCAAGTAATTCTTCAACGGTTCTTGGCAACCCAATATCCACACTGACAGAACCCAACAACCCCTTAATGATTATAGGGCAAAAATACTCGGACTCCTCAATAGCTGCGGTAAGATCCTTCTCATTCTGAATAAGCATCAACACCCGCTTATCCTTCTCAACCTGCTTCTCAAACCGTGAAACAGGAGCTATAGCAATCTTGTGCTTGTTCCAGTTGAACATCACCACATTATCCCTGAACCTATAAGTGATATCATGATCATGTTGCCATGGACGACCCAGTAATACATGACATACATCCATATTCAGCACATCACAAATGACTTCCTCCTTATAGTGTTTCCCGATAGAAAGGGGAACCCTACAAGTACGTGACACTCTAAGTTCGGAACCCGTATTCACCCACCCCAAGCCATAGGGTTTCTCATGCGGTTCCGTTTTCAACCCAAGGAAGTCAACTAATTTCTGCGAAACTAAATTTTCAGTGCAACCATTATCAACAATTAAATTGCATACCTTGTTAGCAACGGAACAGTATGCACGAAAAAGATTCTTCCTCTGTCCCTCCTCCTTGGAAGATAACAACATCTGTTGAAGAACACAACCCACATGTTCTTCGGATTCCTCCTCCGCAAACTCGGCCCCTTCATACTCATCATTCTCCTCCTCTACTTCTTCTTCCTCCTCCAAGAATGCAGCAGTCCGCCTACTGGGGCAAACGTTGGACCTATGACCATATCCCTGACAGCGAAAACACTTATCTCCCGTCGGTTTGGCATACGGATTTGCTGCTTTCTGTACCGGCGCCTTGTTTCCTGTCGAGTTGTTCGTTGTCACACGGTTCCCTGCTGCACTGTTCCCCGCTGAACTGCTCCCTGCCGAGCTACTAGTCGCCCCTTTCTCCTTGTTATTCCCATCATCAGTGCCGCCTTATGGACTCCATTTACGAAAAGGAGCATTAAAGACCCTTGTACTCGACTTTTCCATAAGCTCCGCTTTCAAGGCCAGAGTAGAAGCATCTGTCAAGTTCCGTACTTGATGCAAACCCATCTTGTCCTGTATTGAGCCCTTCAGGCCATTGATATAGCGTGCAACCTTTTGTTCCTCAGACTCGTCAATCTCCACCCTTGCAGAATACCGTTGAAACTCAGTAGTATACTCATCAACCGTCCTTTTGCCTTGTACACAATTGAGATACAACTTATACAAAATCTGCTCATAATCTGCGGGCAAAAACCTCCCTGAGATCAACTGCTTCATCCGTCTCCAAGTCCTAACTGGTTCCTTCCCTTGTCGTCGCCTCTGCACTACCAGTTTATCCCACCATACTGCAGCAATACTCTTCAAGCGAATCGCTACCATCCTTACCTGCTTATTAGCAGGTACCTCCATGACCTCAAAGAAGCGATCGACATTAGTCTGCCAGTCTAGAAAATCCTCTATCCCCATGGTTCCATAGAAATAAGGGATTTCAGCCTTGATTCTATAATCATGGCGATTTTGATTGTTACCTTGTTCTATTCCATCATCCTCAACGATTTCTTCCTCCGAACTGGGCCCTTCTTCTTCCCGGTTCTCTGCCCTCTGAGGGCGGCGAACGTGTTCTTCCATGTCTCTTTCACCCCTACGGTCTCGATTATCATTCTGACCCTGTTGAGCAGCAACCAACGTGGCGATTTGAGTCGTCAACGCAGCGATGGCGTTAGTAATCCCCTCGATATCAGCCTTGGTAGCCTGATCTCCCATAATTCCTCAGTATGATGTAAAAGACAGGATATGGCCTGCTCTGATACCAACTGATGCAGCACGGAAGCAATAGGTTTCGTGTTTAGCGCACTAAACACAAGAATTCACAAGCGATGAATCCTTGAACACAGATCTGGAATCCACCAGAAAATAAAGAGAAATCTCTTTGAATTGAAATCAAGAATAAAAATGAGTTCTTTACCAAAATAAAAGACTAAGTACTTATACTCCTACCTAGGCGGTAAATAAAAGAGTTCCCAAAAATAATAAAATACCAAAACTAAAGAGTTTTCCGTAATTAAAACGCAATCAGTCTTCATCTCCTCGTCACGAGCGCGGCCGCCCTTTGGCCTAGCGCGGTCGCGCAACTCTCCCGAGACTTATGCCTGGTCTTCATCGTCTTCAGCGTGGTCGCTCTCCTCTCTAGCGCGGTCGCGCACTTGTCCAGAGTCTTCAAACCTCGTTCCCATGTCCTTCAGCGCGGCCGCCATCCCCACGAGCGCGGTCGCTCTGGCTCCTGTATCATTGATTGCAACAACCTTAAGTACTGCTTTTATAGTCTTTTCCTTATAAGAGGAATCTTTCTTATATCATATACACCCTTGAACCCATAATAAATATACAAAGAAGTTAATCACATTACTTTAAAACGTGTACAATTCAAATGTGATATTTATTAAGGGACAGAGGGATAACTTTAATATTGCTATTTTTCTTGTATGTTTCTTAATTAACCAGATTCCTTTTTTTACTTAATATATAACTTTTCTGCTTTAACCAATACAAATCTACAAACAAAAAAAAGGAAAGAAGATAAACACAGACATGACTTTATAATTAAAATTGTGGCTATCAACAACATCTATCCTACATATGATGATAGATATCCTTGTCTTTGGATCGCTATCCCATAAAAAGACAAGTGCATTTACAATTCAGGTGAAAGAAAAAATAACTGAAGATTAATAAGAAGGGGTGAGGGTGTGGGGAGGGAAAGGGAGAGAGGGAGAGGGAGAGAGAGAGAGAGAGAGAGAGAGAGAGAGAGAGAGAGAGAGAGAGAGAGATGGAAGCAAAAAAGATGATAGTGTCAATAGTATTGGGTGGGCTGATATGGGTAGTGCTGAATTTGTTCAATGTTTTGGTGTTGAAGCCAAAAAGGATTAGATCAAAGCTAGAGAGGCAAGGGATTAAAGGGCCTTCTCCTTCATTTTTCTATGGTAACATCCCTGAGATCAAGAAAATCTCTCTCCAGACCAGGTCAATTATGAACAGCAGTAGTGATCTCTCTCATGACTGGGTTTCCAAAGGTTACCCTCATCTTTTTCAATGGGCTAATCAATACGGTACCTTCTTTTTCTCTCTTTCACACACACACACACACGCACACACACACACACACTCACTCTGCTTTTCAATGGTCCGGTTTGTATACATTGCTCAACTTTCTGGTTTGTGATTACTTTCTGATTTTCCATTTTTTTTTTGAGTTGGAACGGTTTCCGTGGGTTGAGATTTCTTGGCCCTCTCAAAATCGCTCGTTGAGTCACACTTACTTCCCAATCAGCTCAACCATCCATTACCAAAGAACTGAGATAGTACAACACAAATCTGCCAATATTACGGTTCCAGAAGTAGTAGTATGATATGCATGACCAGTTTAATGACAGGAGTACCCTCTTAGAGAATTCACTAGTATTATGCAGCTCAATAAGTGCTTTTTTTAATATATATATATTTTTTGATGAATGCCTTAAGCTATTACAAAATTGACATTTGAAAGTGTCTTTGGTGGCAATTAAACCCCTGACCTTTATCTTCCCAACCAAATTTGTATTACTTCTATTCAATTAATAAAATTAGGGAGGTACCGCCTCTTTTCTCTTGCAAAAAAAAAACCCTAACCTTTCATATAGATATAGAGAGGGATACCGAATGCCGCTTGAGCTAGAGCTCTTTGGCAACTGAATTAGTACTTAGTGTTTTGTGAACTTGATGCATGGCAGGAGGGACATACTTGTATTCAAATGGGAACATAGTGATACTTTGCATATCAGATCCAGAGTTGGTGAAGGAATTAACCCTTCAGACAAGCTTGAATCTTGGAAAGCCTACTTTTTACTCCAAAGACATGGGTGCTCTATTAGGACAAGGCATCTTGACCTCCAATGGCCCATATTGGGCTCACCAAAGGAAGATAATCGCTCCTGAGCTCTACAATGACAAAGTTAAGGTATACCACTTACTTAGTTTATCCTGCCTTCTAATCAATACTACCTGCGTCCCAGATCAAATTTTATTTTTTTGGTTATTCATTATGGGACGGAGGGAGTACTATATATATATGACATGTTCATAATTTAACACTTCCTCCGTCCCAAGATTAATGGGCATCGTAAGTAAATTTATGCTCTTTCCAACTTATTCAGAATGTTCCTTCAAATGAAAAGTTGACATTCATATTTCGGTAGGAAAGACAACGAAATTTGATTTCTCGATCATTTAGCTTCTAGAATGAAATTAATGCACTTGTTTATTTTATTTTATTTTGCTGTTGAAGGATATGGTTACCTTAATGGGGAATTCAGCTATGACTATGATACAATCATGGGAAAGTAAACTCAAAGATGTCCAATGCGCAGAAATTAAGGTTGATGACTATTTAAGAAGCTTATCTGCAGATATAATCTCTAGAGCTTGTTTTGGCAGCAACTATAACCAAGGGGAAATGATTTTCCAAAAGCTTAAAAATCTTCAAGACCTCATGTTTAAGACAAGTTTTGGGCTACCTGGATTAAGGTAAATTAATGAAGCAATAATCTCTCAATTTACTATCTCCTATATTTTTATATATCTGTTAATAATAATATACATCAATATCATGTACATTTACAGATATGTACCAAGCAAAAGCAACACACAGATTTGGAGGTTGGCGAAAGAAATTGACTCGATGATATTGGGTATTGTAAAGGCTCGGATGGATGGTAAATGCGAAAAAGATCTCTTACAATCAATACTAGAAGCCGCTAAGGTGCAGGGAGATGAAGGTGACCACAAGACAGATATCAGTTACAACAGATTCATCATTGATAATTGCAAGAACATATACTTTGCTGGCTACGAGACCACTGCCAACACATTATCATGGTGCTTGATGTTATTAGCTGAAAATCCAGGGTGGCAGGCCCGTGCTCGTGCTGAGGTGCTAGATATTTGTGGGGATGAGCTACCAGATGTGGACAAACTTCGAAACATGAAAGTGGTGCGTTACCAATTCATCTAGCACCACTTTATTTTACTGTTATGTCACTGGATAGAGCAATGCTAGGGGCACAAAATAATTTCACAAAATCTTAACCATAAACAGAGATGTCAAAACTTAATTGGATGTTGAACTAATGTGTAGTGGGGCCTACCAATACAAAATTCAATCACTTATTGACTACACAGTTTGTGAGCAAGATTCTGTGGGAGTTTTTGTGACTTTAGTATTACTCCACTGGATATTTACCTGTGTTAATATGCGATTGATGTCATTTGATTCATCTTATTCTTGCAGCTGACTATGGTAATTCAAGAGACGCTACGACTATATACGTCATCAGCCAATGTAGTAAGAGAAGCTTTTCAAGATATGCAGATCAAGCATATTCATATACCAAAAGGCACTATTCTCCACATTTTGAGGCTAATACTCAACCATGACCCTGACCTATGGGGTCCTGATGTGCACCAGTTCAATCCAGGAAGATTTTCTGATGGAGTCAAAGGGGCTTGCAAAATCCCTCAAGCTTATGTGCCATTCGGAGTCGGGCCTCACATATGTGCAGGCCAACATCTTACAATGGCAGAAATGAAGGTGGTTCTATCCTTGATTTTATTAAGGTTTAGCTTTGTATTATCCCCTGCATATAGACACTCTCCTGTCGTGGGTCTAAGTATAGAGCCAGAACATGGAGTATATCTCAATATCAGGAGAATCTGACCTTGTTAATCAGTGCTCTGAGAAGCTTCGGAAGGCAAGTTTACATCTATGTTTTCTCCCTATGGTTATTGTTTTTCTTGTATTCTCACTTATGAAAGTTAATCACAACCGTTATATCCAAGTCATCATTTTCTATATTGAAAGTTTGTGTACTAATTTAAACACAAAGAAATTTACGAATGAGATAAATTGGATCCGACTATCACGCAGGTTAGGTAGGTAACAAGTCCCTTGCTGCACTGCTTCAACCTTTTCATCATCAACCTGCAACCCTTCTCCAGATATCACTTACCTCAGGAACATCACAATGGCACCATAAATACACACTTCTTCTTTGCTGCATAAAGTTCTTACCTCCAATGTACCGTAAGAACCTCTTGTATATGCTGAAGATGTTTCTCCTGATTTTTGTTGTAGATCAAAATTATATCATCGAAGTATTCTAATGCCAACGGGGGCTAGAGATTAGAATGACCGAACGAAAAGGACAAAAATCAATTTCTGAAAGCTTCAAGCTTTTCTTTTCTATTTCATATAATCAAAGTCTGCCTCAAAATAAAACCCTAACATTGTTTAAATACTAATCCCAAGAACATTCTAGAACCCTAATTAATAAATGATGAATTACAAAAATAACCCTAATTAATATTTTAATAAAACCCTAAAACCCATAAAACAATTTGAGCCCAAAGCAAGCCCAAGGCAGATTTCCTTCCAGCGCCGTTGCCTTGCTGAAGTCTCGCTCGCCTGTTGCCCAGGCGCCCGCCTGGCCTAGGTTGAGGCGCCCGCCACGAGTCCAGTCGGCCTTCCTCTGTTTTCTGTTGCGTTCTCTGTGCCAACCTGCATTATCCTCCCCTTCTTAGAAAAGACTCGTCCTCAAGTCAATGTCCTTGACATGAACACCACGGTACCCCGAAAAATCTGAACTCCATCTGCAAACGGAATTCGATGCCCTTGACGAACTCTAAATTTCATTGCCCTTGTGACAACATCCATCTAATCAGCCCAATGCATTGATACAAAAAACTCAATAATCAATTTTTGAATGATATATCGAACCGAAGAACAGGGGGAATACGTGTCAAACGGATCTGTGTACCGACGATCAACGGTAACCGCTTCCAACGTCCACACCAAGGTTGCCCCTTGATTAGCAATTACTTCCTCGGTCTCCTTATCTGACTCAGCAGATAATTTATTGTCATCAACAGGATCGATTGTCGTCACTTGACAAAGGTCACCATGACACATATCAAACGTAGGTGGTTTGGACAAATCAACAAGATCTTTTTGATTTGAAGATTCGAACAAAGAACCTTCTTTAAAATCAACAGTATCCATCCAAGACTCAATCGAATCTTCAGGATTTGCATCAAACAGAGGGGGTTTTGAACAATCAACAAGGTTTTCCTCACTTGAAGATTCGACAAAAAAACCCTCTTTAAACCCAACAGTATCAATCCAAGCATCAAAGGAATCATTAGGATTTGCCTTACCATCGATTTCCAAAATTTCGATCCTCATATCGACCTTCCTCGAAAGGTTAGCTGCATACCTATCATGAAGTCCATGATTTCTGGCCAAGGAATTGACACCATTGTGGTACTCCTCACCCTCAGAAGAAATATCCGAATCAGAACCCATAATCGGTGGTGTCCCCCCACGATTTCTGCGATTCCGAACTTGGAGTTGAAGTATTTGAATCTGTCTTCGTATCTCATCTATCTCGATATTGCGACGGCTTCGTTTGCGATGATGGTCATCTTCTTGGGGCTCCGCTGCACGGCTGCTCCATCGACCACCTCGTCCACCACGAGCAGCGCTTCCTCGTTCAGCCATTGATATACGAACCGGAGCTCTGATACCAAATAATGCCAACGGGGACTAGAGATTAGAATGACCGAACGAAAAGGACAAGAATCAATTTCTGAAAGCTTCAAGCTTTTCTTTTCTATTTCATATAATCAAAGTCTGCCTCAAAATAAAACCCTAACATTGTTTAAATACTAATCCCAAGAACATTCTAGAACCCTAATTAATAAATGATGAATTACAAAAATAACCCTAATTAATATTTTAATAAAACCCTAAAACCCATAAAACAATTTGAGCCTAAAGCAAGCCCAAGGCAGATTTCCTTCCAGCGCCGTTGCCTTGCTGAAGTCTCGCCCGCCTGTTGCCCAGGCGCCCGCCTGGCCTAGGTTAAGGCGCCCGCCTCGAGTCCAGTCGGCCTTCCTCTGTTTTCTGTTGCGTTCTCTGTTGCCAACCTGCATCATATTCTACCATAAAGGTCCCGATAAACAGCTGCAACGACTGATTCATCACCTTCACGAATGTACTCGGTGCATTAGACAACCCGAAAGACATCACTAGCCACTCGTATAACCCCTTCAGAGTTTTAAATGTTGTCTTTCATTTGTCACCTGACCTGACCCAAATCTGATAGTAGCCATTTTTCAAACACGGTTGGGTAAAAACAACAGCTGCGCTAATATTATCTAGCAAATCATCAAGCCTAGGAATCGAAAACCTGTACCGCACTGCAATCTTGTTGATGGCTCTACTGACAACACATATGCGCCTAGACCCAACCTGCTTGACTGTACGTATTGCTGGAATGGCACATGGTCTCATGCTCTCTCTAATATGCCCCTTTTCCGACAACTCTTCTACATGCCTCCGCAACTCATCAAGGAACACACTAGCAAACTTATTCAACAAGGGAACTACTACTTTCGGAACACGAATAGATCCACCCACCGCAAGTTAGGAAAATTGTGCATTATGTGAATGATAAATTTATTTTCTCTAATTTTAGAGGGGCTCCAAGTTGAGACTTCTAGAATACAGAAATAAATTACCTCCAATTGAATTCCATTATAGAATTATGTGGCTTTTACGTTTGGGGTTGTTACAAGAATAAATGATGCAGAGCAACAAACAAGAATTTAGGCAGATTTGGTGAAGCAGCGAATGCACGCCCGTGCGCCTGAAATAGCACGCCCGCATATTTGCACGGCCGTGCAAGCAAACACGCACAACCGTGATAAACGTTGGAAATTCTGCATCTTTTGCAAGGCCGTGCAAGATAACACGCACGAACGTGCTAAACGTCGAAAATCAGAACATCAGAATAGGCCTCAGTTATTTTGCTATTTTTATGAATAATTACTTTAGGGTATTTTAGTCTTTTACTTTCCAATTTGTTTTAGGGTTTCATTAGAGAGGTTCTCTAACATCAGAATAGGCCTCAGAAATTCAGCATTTTTTGCACGGCCGTGCAAGATAACACGCACGATTGTGCTAAACGTCGGAAATCAAAACATTAGAACAGGCCTTAGTTATTTTGCTATTTTTATGAATAATTACTTTAGGGTATTTTAGTCTTTTACTTTCCAATTCGTTTTAGGGTTTCATTAGAGTATTCAAAGTTGTTTTAGGAGGTGGAGAACTGAGTTTTTGATTTTATGAATTAGAGAAAAGCTTAAGCTTTCAAATATTGATTCTTGTTCTTTCGTTCGGTCTATAATCTCTAGCAATATCTAGCCTTCCAAAATCATTTGGTATTAGTTTCCTAGACGAATATCAATGGTCGAACGAGGACGCGGTGGTCGTGGTGGATGAGGTGGTCGAGGTGGGGGCCGTGTAGCTGATGCCCACGAAGATGACCATCATCGCGAACGAGACCATAGTGATATCGAGATGGACGAGTTGAGAAGACAGATTCAGATACTTCAGAACCGCATGACACACATGGAGCCTCCACCGAATATGGGTTCGGATTCGGATACTTCAGACGAGGATATGGAGTATAGAGAGGGGATTAATCCCTTCGCCCAAAATCATGGACATCAGGACCGGTATGCGGATGACCCTTCTAAGCATGTCGGTGTGAGGATCGAAATTATGGAGTTCGAAGGTAAAACACCTGATGATTTCATTGATTGGATTAATATTGTTGAGTGTGTGTTTGATCTAAGAAAAATGACAAATATTATAATGTGAAAGTGGTTGTAATCAAATTGAAGAAACATGCTTCAATTTGGTGGGAACATGTTAAGAAACATCGGGTTCGAGAGGGTAAGTCCAAAATTCATCCACATACAGATGGGCAAACAGAAATTACAAATCGAAGCTTGGGAAACTTGCTTCATAGTTTGGTGGGTGACAGGCCGCGTCATTGGGATTTGATACTCGCACAGGCTGAGTTCGCTTGCAACCATTCACAGAACCGCACAACTGGTAAGAGTCCATTCCAGATTATTTATGGGCATAATCCGATCAGTCCTTTAGATCTTGTCCCTGTTCCGGTGACCAGTCAGTACAGCTCGGATGAAGACGACCTTGACAAGCAGATAAAGGACCTCCATGAGCAAGTTCGACTGCGTATTATCCAACACAATGATAGGTACCAACAGTTTGCCAACAAGCACCGTAAAAGAGTTGTGTTTTAGGTGGGTGACTTTATATGGGTTTGCAAGGAGAGGTTCCCTTTCGAATTAATTTGTAAGTTATAGCCAAGAGCTGATGGACTGTTTCGTGTTCTCGAACGTATTAATGACAATGCTTACAAGATAGATATGCCTAGCCATTACAATGTCTCCACAACCTTCAATGTTTCGGATTTGTTGGCTTATCATGGTGCTTCTAACGAGGATGTCAACTCGTGGTCAAGTCTTTTCAAAGGAAGGGAGATGATGCAGAGCAACAAACGAGAATTTAGGCAGATTTGGTGAAGCAGCGGACGCACGCCTGTGCGCTTGAATAGCACGCCCGTGCTGCATCTTTGTACGGCCGTGAAAGATAACACGCACAACTGTGCTAAACATCAGAAATTCAGCATTTTTTGCACGGCCGTGCAAGATAACACGCACGATTGTGCTAAACGTCAGAAATCAAAACATTAGAACAGGCCTTAGTTATTTTGCTATTTTTATGAATAATTACTTTAGGGTATTTTAGTCTTTTACTTTCCAATTCGTTTTAGGGTTTCATTAGAGTATTCAAAGTTGTTTTAGGAGGTGGAGAACTGAGTTTTTGATTTTATGAATTAGAGAAAAGCTTAAGCTTTCAAATATTGATTCTTGTTCTTTCGTTCGGTCTATAATCTCTAGCCTTCTGGCATCAATAAATATGGGTAGTTCTCTAATTGAATTGCTCTTTTCTTATTGGATTGATTTCCCTAATTAAGTTAAAGCATACTCCCTCTGTCCCATAAAACATTACCCCTTTTACTATTTTGGGCGTCCCACTTTAAAGTCCCACTTTCCTAAAAAGGAAAAAAAATTTACTATTCTCTCCACTCATTCTCTCTCCTCCCACTCACAACACTTTTCAAATTTACTATTCTCTCCACTCATTCTCTCTCCTCCCACTCACAACACATACTTTAATAACATTATTTCTTATTTTCCGTTTTCAATAGTAAAGGGGTAAAGTTCTCCGGGACGGAGGGAGTATGTAACAAAAAAATCATAATGTTTAGGTTAATTATACAAGGTTAATGCAAATTAATCCCAAGTTTTTTACATGTTCTTATATATTTGTTGTTTTCTCCTCTTTTTGGCTAGAGAAGGAGAGAAGGAAAATTAATAAGAGATTCTCATATGTAAACTCTAGAGCTTGGAAAATTTCTCTTGTCAAAACATTCTTCTTGGTCTCCTTTGAAATATTATTGTTGGTGATTTAGTCCAAACATATATTCAATTTGCCGAGAGGCTCAACAGCGGAGTTGCACTCGATCGGTTCATCCATTCTATGCTTGGTAACTAACGCATGTTGAAATGTCGAGCACTCTTAGAAAGGTCTTAAGGTGAGTGTATAACACGGCTCGAACACAAGTGGAGAGCGAGACGAATAATTCTCAAGGAAACTGTATGTTGAATGTGATGGCTCGATATCCTGGCAAGAGGTCGGCGCCGTCCGAGGTATAGACTGCGGGATTTTTTATTTTTGTTTATCTTTATTAGATCGGGCTAGGGTTTATTTATTAGTATATAAGGTTGTAACCCTAACATGTAACTAGACAGATTATATTGCACAGAATAATAAGAGGAGCCGCAAGTTCATAACCCCAAAATTTGATTTCTCTCTCTTTTGATTCCCAATTGCTTTTGTGTATTGTTATTGTCAATTGCTTCCGCTGCGTTGCACAACAACTGGTATCAGAGCACGGCTGTGATGGCTGGGGTTAATTCTATCACTGTGAAGTCCGACGTTCAGAAGTTTGGTGGGCATGGAAACTTTGCTTTGCGGCAGAGGCGGGTGAAGGATTTTCTGGTTTAAGCAGGCTTGGGGAAAGTTCTTCGATATTCGACTAAACCCGATGATATAGAAGAAGGACCATGAGTTGCAAGAATGGGCTGTGTCTTCAATACGGCAGTGCCTTGCAGATGAGGTGGTGTATCATGTGATTGATGAAGAATCACCAATGAAGGTTTGGGAGATCTTGGAGGCCAGGTATATGTCGAAATCCTTGTCGAAAAATTTGCATCTTAAGCAAAGGCTGTATGGGCTTAAGATGGCAAAGGGTTCAGACCTCGATTCTCACATCCACACGTTTAATCAAATACTCAACGATATGGTTAGGGTGGAGGTGACATTCGAGGAGGAGGACAAGGCTTTGATGTTGTTGAACTTGTTGCCTAATTCTTTAACATACTAAAACCTTATTACTACGTTGATGTGGGGGAAGGATACTTTGGAATTGCAACCGGTCACAGAAGCTCTTTTAGCTTTTCATAAACGGAAGAAGTCCGTTGATGAACCTGCGGGTGAAGGGTTATATGTGAAGGATAATCAGGAACATTGGAGAACCCAGTCCCGGGATAATTTGCAAAGGCATAATTCTCATTCCCAGTCAAGGAAAAAGTATAAGGGGAATTGTTTCAAGTGTGGGTAGAAGGGGCACAAGAGGCCGGATTGTCCAGAGAAGGGGAAAGGTAAAGCAAGTTCTTCAAAGTCAGTTAATGTAGTTGAAGATTGCTCAGACGATGTGGATGGTGATATGCTCACGACTTCATCAGTTGTAGAGCACCCAACAGATTGCTGGATTCTGGATTCAGCATATTCTTTTCATGTGCCGGCGAATCGTGATTGGTTCGATACGTACAGGTCAGTTAATTCTGGTATAGTTACTATGGGTAATTTTGCTACATGTAAAATTGCTGGCATAGGAACTATAAGAATTAAAATGTTTGATGGTGTGGTTAGAACGTTATGTGATGTTAGACATGTACCAGAGGTTTCTAAAAATTTGGTTTCATTGGGTACGTTGGATGCAAACGACTTTACCTATAAAGCTCAAGGTGGAGTTTTGAAAGTTGTTAAGGGTGCTATGGTGGTGATGATGTGTGAAAGGGGCTCTAAAAATATTTACAGGTTGCTAGGAAGCACGGTTGTAGGTGGAGTAACATTTGTAGAATCTGAGGTAGATATTGATACCCTTCTATGGCATATGCAGCTTGGCCACATGGGTGAAATGGGGATGCGTGAACTTCATAAGCGCAAGTTCTTGAAGGGTGCTAAGACTTGCAAACTTGAGTTTTACAAGTATTGTGTTCTTGGAAAGCAAAACAAGGTGCAATTCAAGACGGGTAAACATACAACAAAGGGCATCCTTGACTATGTTCACTCAGATGTGCGGGGGCCAGTTAGAATAGAATCAAGAGGTTGACATTATTAATTTGTCACATTCATTGATGATTTTTCGAAGAAGGTTTAGGTTTACTTCATGAGGCACAAGTCAGAAACTTTTGAGAAGTTCAAGGTGTGGAAAGCTGAAATGGAAAATCAAACAGGGAGAAAAATCAAGTGTTTGAGAAGTGATAATGAGACAGAGTACACAGATGGAGAGTTCAAGAAGTTCTGTCGAGAGCATGGAATCAAGAGGCACTACACAGTACGCAGGACACCACAGCAAAATGGTGTGGCTGAAAGAATGAATAGATCTATTGAAGAAAGGGCTAGGTGTCTATGATTCAATGTAGGGTTGGCGAAGAATTTTTGGGCTGATGTGGTAAGTATGACATGTTTCTTGATATGGGTAGTTATCTAATTGAATTGCTCTTTTATTATTGGATTGATTTCCCTACTTAAGTTAAAACATATGTAACAAAAAAAATCATAATGTTGAGGTTAATTATACAAGGTTAATGCAAATTAATCCCAAGTTTTTTACATGTTCTTATATATTTGTTGTTGTCTCCTCTTTTTGGCTAGAGAAGGAGATAAGGAAAGTTAATAAGAGATTCTCATATGTAAACTCTATCTAATTGAATTGCTCTTTTATTATTGGATTGATTTACCTACTTAAGTTAAAACATATGTAACAAAAAAATCATAATGTTGAGGTTAATTATACAAGGTTAATGCAAATTAATCCCAAGTTTTTTACATGTTCTTATATATTTGTTGTTGTCTCCTCTTTTTGGCTAGAGAAGGAGAGAAGGAAAGTTAATAAGAGATTTTCATATGTAAACTCTAGAGCCTGGAAAATTTTTCTTGTCAAAACATTCTTCTTGGTCTCCTTTGAAATATTATTGTTGGTGATTTCGTCCAAGCATATATTCAATTTGCCGAGAGGCTCAACTGCGGAGTTGCACTTGATCGGTTCGTCCATTCTATGCTTGGAGACTTACGCATGTTGAAATGTCGAGCACTCTTAGAAAGGTCTTAAGGTGAGTGTATAACACGGCTCGAAAACAAGTGGAGAGCGAGACGAATAATTCTCAAGGAAACTGTATATTGGATGTGATGGCTCGATGTCCTGGCAAGAGGTCGGCATCCTCCGAGGTATAGACAGCGGGAATTTTTATTTTCATTTATCTTTATTAGTTCGGGCTAGGGTTTGTTTCTTAGTATATAAGGTTATAACACTAACATGTAACTAGATAGATTATATTGCACAGAATAATAAGAGGAGCCGCAAGTTCATAATCCCAAAATTTGATCTCTCTCTCTCTTTCGATTCCAAATTGCTTTTGTGTATTGTTATTGTCAATTGCTTCCGCTGCGTTGCACAACAACTGGTATCAGAGCACGGCTGCGATGGCTGGGGTTAATTCTATCACGGTGAAGTCCGACGTTCAGAAGTTTGATGGGCATGGAAACTATGCATTGCGGCAGAGGCGGGTGAAGGATTTCTGGTTCAAGCAGGCTTGGGGAAAGTTCTTTGATATTCGACTAATCCCGATGATATCGAAGAAGGACCATGAGTTGCAAGAATGGGATGTGTCTTCAATACGGTAGTGCCTTGCGGATGAGGTGGTGTATCATGTGATTGATGAAGAATCACCAACGAAGGTTTGGGAGATCTCGGAGGCCAGGTATATGTCAAAATCTTTGTCGAACAAGTTGCATCTTAAGAAAAGGCTGTATGGACTTAAGATGGCAGAGGGTTCATACCTCGATTCTCACACCCACACGTTTAATCAAATACTCAATGATATGGTTAGGGTGGAGGTGACATTCGAGGAGGAGGACAAGGCTTTGAAGTTTTTGAACTTGTTGCCTACTTCTTCAACATACTAAAACCTTATTACTATGTTGACGTGGGGGAAGTATACTTTGGAATTGCAACCGGTCAAAGAAGCTCTTTTAGCTTTTCATAAACGGAAGAAGTCTGTTGATGAACCTGCGGGTGAAGGGTTATATGTGAAGGAGAATCAGGAATGTGGGAGAACCCAGTCCCGGGATAATTCACAAAGGCATAATTCTCATTCGCAGTCAAGGAAAATGTATAAGGGGAATTGTTTCAAGTGTGGGCAGAAGGGGCATAAGAGGCCGGATTGTCTGGAGAAGGGGAAAGGTAAAACAAGTTCTTCAAAGTCAGTTAATTTAGTTGAAGATTGCTCAGATGATGTGGATGGTGATATGCTAACGACTTCATCAGTTATAGAGCACCTGGCAGATTGCTGGATTATGGATTCGGCATGTTCTTTTCATGTGACGGCGAATTTTGATTGGTTCCATACCTACATGTCAGTTAATTCTGGTATAGTTACTATGGGTAATGGTGCTACATGTAAAATGGTTGGCATAGGAACTATAAGAATTAAAATGTTTGATGGTGTGGTTAGAACGTTATGTGATGTTAGACATGTACCAGAGGTTTCTAAAAATCTGGTTTCATTGGGTACCTTGGATGCAAACGGCTTTACCTATAAAGCTCAAGGTGGAGTTTTGAAAGTTGTTAAGGGTGCTATGGTGGTGATGAAGGGTGAAAGGGGCTCTAAAAATATTTACAGGTTGCTAGGAAGCATGGTTGTAGGTGGAGTAAGATCCATAGAATCTGAGGTAGATATTGATACCCTTCTATGGCATATGCAGCTTGGCCACATGGGTGAAAGGGGGATGCGTGAACTTCATAAGCGCAAGTTGTTGAAGGGTGCTAAGACTTGCAAACTTGAGTATTGCAAGTATTGTGTTCTTGGAAAGCAAAACAAGGTGCAATTCAAGACGGGTAAACATACAACAAAGGGCATCCTCGACTATGTTCACTCAGATGTGTGGGGGCCAGTTATAATAGAATCAAGAGGTGGACATTATTACTTTGTCACATTCATTGATGATTTTTCGAATAAGGTTTGGGTTTACTTCATGAGGCACAAGTCAGAAACTTTTGAGAAGTTCAAGCATATGCTCAATTTGTTGGAAGGCACAAGTGATGAGTTGCACCCGTTTTGTTTGTTCTATCATGGGAGACTAATGTCCTTTGAAACCTCGATAACTGTTAGAGAGGGGGACAAATTAGTATTAAGGAAAGTGTAAAACACGACTCAGATACAAGTGTATCAAGACGGTCAACATACAATTTCATCTTTTTATTTAATTTTCTATTGTAAATTATATTTAAATTTTATTGTAATCCTTTTATATTGTTCTCATGTATGATTTTGCCCGATTGTTGGAAAAATTGTGCATTATGTGAATGAGAAATTGGGTTTTCTCTAATTTTAGTGGGGCTCCAAGTTGAGACTTCTAGAATATAGAAATAAATTACCTCCATTTGAATTCCATTATGGAATTATGTGACTTTTATGTTTGGGTTGTTACAAAAATAATTATGGGTTAATTTATGTTATTGAATTACTCTTTTATTCATGGATTTACTTATCTAAGTAGAGAATACGTTACAATAAAAATCATTATGTTGAGGTTAATTATACAATTTTAATGCCAATTAATCCTATGTTTTTTACATGGTCTTAAATATTGTTGTTGTCTCTTCTTTTTGGCTAGTGAAGGATAGAAGGAAAGTTGATAAGGATATTCTCATGTTGTAATGTATTCTTGTTGGTGATTTAGTCCAAGCATACGTTCAATTCGCCGGAAGGCTCAAATGCGGCGTTGCACCCATTTCCTCCATTCTATCAAAGGAAACTAACTCCTGTTGAAGCTTCGAGCACTCTTAGAGAGGGGGACGAATTAGTCTTAGGTTTCATCTTTTTATTCAATTTTGTACTGTAAATTGTATTTCAATTTTATTGTAATCCTTTTATTATGTTCTCATGTAAGATTTTGCCCTACACTGCCTTCCCGATCAACATAAACACTGTGTTAGACTCTTGCAACTCATCTTCGAACCGTGCCTAAGACACAACTCAGATTTGACCCCATCCCCATTCTTTTATTTACAAGTTTACTCGACACTAACACAATTTTGTAACCCTCTACGAGCAGACTGTATGTGTTTTTTCGACCATCATGAAACACACGTCTATCAAACTGCCAAGGTCTACCTAATAATAAATGGTATGCATCCATAACTACAAAACGTCATCTCAATATTTAGACCCAATAAAAATGAAATGAGGGCACAATTAGATACAATTACCTCGCCACCTTTTTTAGCCAAGTCAATTTGTAAGGTGTGGGATCTTCTATATCGATATCGTCAGCTTCTGCACTACCTCCTCAGCAATTATATTCTCCCAGCTACCAAAATTAACCACAAAGCGACACACTTTCCCCAATATGGCACACGTTAATTGGAAGATGTTACATCGCAACCATTCACTCCAAAAATGAGATTTATATGATGTTCAATATCATGAAGGGGTGGTAATCTTGTATATAACTAATTAGGAATCACACTAGAAAAGTCCTTCAAAAAGGGAATTATTGTTATTTGAAAGGCCATGTGTACTTGATCAACTAAGAGAAGATCAGGCAGTTAAGCTTTGGCAGCTAAGGTGAATCTTAGCTGTCAGATATTAACTGGTTAAAATAATAAAGAGTAATGTGCAGCGGAATAGGTAGTGTGAAATAATGTAAAGACAAAGTGCTTAGCGTAAGTGTGTGTGAGTGTATGTGTGTGTGTGTGTGTATGTGATAATACCAAAGAACACAAGAATTTAAATTGGTTCAGAGTTCACTCCTCCTACGTCCACTCTCACTGTTAATCTTGACAAGTGAGCTCAATCCACTATACTCTAGATCGCTTTAAGAGTTACAAGATTGATCAGGCAAGTTCCTTGAACTTCCTCTTTCTAATTAGTACAGTCAATTAGGGATTTGCTTGTTACGAAGCAAATTACAAAGTTCACACTTAAAGTACAGTCTTAAGTGATTACAAGTTTGATTATAAACTTGAAGTACAGTCTCAAGTGTCTGAAGTTTGTTTTGATGTTGATTCACAGGTTTGCAGGTATGCAAGGGTTTGAGAAAGGTTGCAAAATTTGAGGGTTGAGGGACAGGAGCTTCAGTCATTGAGTCTTCCTTTTATAAGCTGAGAAAGAGCCGTTGGAGGAGACAAGGCAGTAAATGTTTGTGGGTGGAATAGTGTTTGCATTTAGAGCTTTGTTGACTAGATAGAAACAGGCTGGAATTTGCAACCCAAGCTCAGAAGATCTTCAAGAAGATGACATGGCAATGTTTGTTGAGAGATTTGAGCATAGCATATCTTTTTCATCACTGAAATAGAACATTGCTGATGGCACTGAAGATCATAGCTATCAGAGAGATGAGTTCTCTACTGTTGAGATTCTTAGCTGTCAGACTTAGATATTAGATCTTGATGAGTAGAGGAAAATGTTTGAGATAGGTGATATGTAATGATCTCTTTGTAATGAAATACTCTTGTATTATTGGATTGGTTCTATTGATCATTACTGTCAGCTTGATTTATCATTACTTGTCAAATCTTGGCAATCTGATACCAATTGATTGTATCTTGGCTGTCTGATATATTAGATATGTTTCTTTGTCAAAACCATACTTAACTATGTAGATACATAGTTAGGTCCTAACAATTTCCCCCTTTTTGGCAAAGTAATATATCTTATGAAGATATGACCTGCAAGATAACTTATGAATTGAATGTACCAATAAAGAGAAGTCTAATCTTCTTGATTCAACCATAAGTACATAAACACAAAATATTATCCAAAAAAAGCTTTAAGACAAAGAGTTTCAGAATGATAGAATAAAAGACTTAACCGAAAGATTCTAGTCAAAATCTTCTTCTCTTTCTTTTCTGGCATCAAGGATATGTTTTCTCTCAGATTCCAACTCCTTTCTGATCCTTGGTTCCACTCCTCTGAAATACATCTCATTGTTCCATTCCCAGCTCATGTCATCATCATACTTGAAGGTATCATCCTTCCTTGATTTCAGCACAGCTTTGGACAGGGGTTCTTGATCATCAAGCAGCCTTAAAGGTCCCCATTTGGAGGCTCATTTTCCCTTTGGAATTTGATCTTTTGTACCTGAAAAGAGGTTTGAGAAAAAGGGATTTGATTGCAGGGAGAAGGTTGGTTGGATGGATGGATGGGAATCTCTGTAGTAACAAAGTGGACAGTAGAGGTTGTGGATGGAGGCACTTGCTTCAGAGGTTCATCATCCTCTTCATCACTGGACAAGATGACATTTGCAGCAGAACTAGAAGCTCTCTTTCCCAGGTTAATTGCTTCCTCATCAGACTCAGTAGGCTTCCCTTTGGTAGTCTTCCTTTCTGATTTAGCACCAGATGAGGCTTCCATCATGTGTCTCATTTTTGTAATCATAGTCCTTGTGAATTTCTGCATATATGAGATGGTCACATAGTAGGGAGGCACATATGCTGAGGGATTGAAGTTAGATGGGAGGTTTAGTTGATGAGATATGGTGTTTGGGGGAATAATGGGAGGTGGTTCAGAAATGGTTGAGGGAAACATAGCTGTCAGGTGAGACTTGGCAATGACAGCCATGATTGATGCTTTGTTGCTGCAAATCCTCCAATATATTTCTTTAGTTAGGTCCACACAAAGAGCATACACAAGAGAGGAGGGCATGTAGATGCATTTATTTATGTTGCTTGACAGGAACTGAGAGAATATGACTTCCCAATCAATGATTGTTGACAAATCCATGTAACCAGGCAATCTTGGGGCTATATGGAAGAAAGATGAGGGGAGAGAAGCTCTATATTTCTTCCACTCTACATAACCAAACATAATGAGGCCACTCCTATTTCTAGCATGAATGATGATGGTATTTTTGGTCAACAGCCAAGGATTTTCTAGGAGGTTGGGATTGGCAATTTCAGGGAAATGGGTGATTCCTTTGAATTTTTGGTGGGCATTCATGACTGATTGAAAAGAAAAGTCAATGTCACAGTCAAGAATCCAAGGTTCAAAAGCTGGGAGAGGTTCACTGTCAGAGGTAGGTTCAGTTTGCATCTAAGGTTCATCAGTTTCAACAGGTTCAGGAATAGAGGGAGCTTCAGTGACAAGATTGCTTGGCTTCCTAGCCTTGTCTCTAGTTTTGATTACATCTAAGGCTATTAAAACCTCATCTTCAGGCAGCATCTGCCTTAGATAAAAGAGGGCAGTAGGAAGCATTGCACTGGATCCTTCTAGGGTCAATCCTTCAGCAGCTCTTAAGATGTGATTAGGAATGGATGGTGATTTAGAGGGGCTGGAGATAGGTGAGGATTGGGATATGGAGGCCTTAGCTGTCTGATAAGGGGACAAGTAACCACTCTTCCCCCTCAACTGAAGGTCATCTCCATCAGATTCTGAGGTATTCCCCCTCTCTTCATCAACACTAAGGCTCATTAGAACTGAGTTTAGAGGCATTTAGGTTCAGAATTTCTTGGGCTACTGAAAGTGATGGAGAGCTTGATTGTTCTTTGAGTGGTGAAGGGAGAGGAGTGTTTGGCTTTTTCTTCTTTGAAAGGAAAGCATGATTATCTGATTTTCTCTTCCGAGTGAAAGTTTTTACTAAGAGAGAAGGGTTAGTGATTACCTCGGTTGAAGTTTTAACTGGTTGAAGAACCTTAGCTGTCAGATCTTGGGCAATCTCAGCTGTCCCAGAAGCTTACCCTATCTTAGCTGTCAGGTGTCTAGCCTCAGCCCAATGATTTAGCAATGGCTTTCCTCATCTGTTCTTCTTCATCATCCTCTTGGCTTGCTTCATCTCCTCCATCAAAATTATCAATGTCTCTGAAGATAGGGTCAGAATTGGTTTCTTCACTGTCAACCATTTTTTCTTCAACAATTTCCTTTCCTTTATCAGTCACTGCTACAGCTTCATCTTGGACATTCTCTCATTCAGAAAATTCCTTTCCTTTGCCTGTTTTCTTCTTCACAGCCTTAGCTATTCTTTTTCCAGCTGTGTTAGCCTTACTTTCTTGAGCTATTTCTTTAATGACAATCCCTTTGTCATGCTTCCTCTTTGATCTGTTATCATTCACCATGTGTACAAGTCTTTCCCACATCTGCATTTCTTTTTCTTTCTTCTCCTTCATCCTCTTTGTAGTTTCTTCTAGGGTTCCAGATGTTTCATCTCCAAGTTCTACTCTTTTCTTTCCTTTTAGTCTGAATGTGCTTAAGCTGAAGCTTCTGGTTTGCAACAGATTGGTGGTTTCAAGCCACTGATGATTGAGAAGAGGGTTAAGCTTTGGAATCAAGTGGTGAAGGATACCACTCATAAATCTGAATTTGTTCATTCTAGGAGTTTGCTTCTTGAATTTCCAAGGGGAAGTGGATGTGGCCAGTTGGTAGTTGTGCAAAAGAGCTACACACCAATTTACATCCTTAGCTATCAGACTTAAGGCTTGCTTCCATTCATTTGGGCTGATCTGATCAAATGAAGATTGCTTTCCATCAAAGCCCTTGATAACAACATCCGTCAGGGTTGATTTGAAGAGGTCTAGAGTGCCCTTTCCAATGGGCTTGTCTTGCATCTGGTGGTAGTTACAGTTGGGTTTGTTTGAAAAATTTCTTGTAGAACTGCTCCAATCTATAGCTTTTTCTGTCCCAAATATTGCTAAAGCTTCCAGCTTTAATTGGGATTTTGTTGACTTTTGAAACAACAACAGGAGTTACCAAGATTTCAGTACCCTCAATATTGGCTCGAATGGCTTCACTTGCTAATCTCTCACCAGTCAAATAGATTTCTCTGCAAAGGTTTTCGTAAATTGGAGGTTGTGCTTCCATCATTTTACAGAGATTGTTGGATTCAAGTAGGATTTTAATGAGGGCTCCAACTTCATGATCGTAAAATTCAAGCTTGATGAAATAACCATGAGCTTCTCTGTACGCCATTGCTGTTAGATAGAGGATTAGGGCTTTACGAAAATAGAGTGTTTTAGTAAGGGATTTTTGTAAGGTAGAGGAAGGATTGTAGAAGCTTGATTAGTTTCGAATGATTAGGGATAAATGAAGTGAAGAGATTATTTGGTTTAAACGGCTAATACATGGGTAAGATAACGGTTAGAAATTGCATTTAAGGGGATAACCGTTCATGAACAGTTAATTTTGTCCCCCACTTCCCTTTTTACCATAACTCCCCATAAAACATTGAAATTAATTCCGTACACAAAGACGAATTTTCAGAGGTCATGGACAACATAAATAAATGATCTTTGTGAGTGGCAAGTTCCAATATTCTCGAATTCCATGAACTAAAATCATAGCTGTCAGACATATTGGGCAGCCAAGCCTAGTTTGAATGATTATTAGAACTAGATTGATGGAGAACTTATTTTTTTATAAAAGGAAATGAATCAGATGATAGTTTATCAAGTTCATTTCTTTCATTGAGTAAATGGGAAGATTAGTTTCCATGTTTAGTCCAAGCAAAATGTCAAAGACTGCAAAGAAATTAGTGTTTAAGAGTCCAAGGCTAGTAGAAACTATGGAAGAGAGATTTGAGAGAGAGAGTTCTTGTCATATCAGATACAAACTGATAATGACTTGGTTCAAGAGGTGGATCAAGTCATGAGTGATGATCCAAGAAAGGAAGTTGAGCTGAGAGAGAGAGAGAGAGAGAGATAAGAAGGAGGTATTGGGAAGAAGAGAGGTTAGGATTGATAGAGGGTGAGAAGAGAAGGTTAGAAGAAATAGCCAAAGAAAAAGGTAAGGCTAAGAGAGAGTATGAAGATCATGAGGGTCATGAGGGTCAGACAGCTAAGATGAGGCTGTTTGGGAAAGAAATTGAGGGTAAGTGTAGTCAATGTGTTGGGGCTGGGGTTGAGAGAGTTTATACTCTAGGAGAGCTGGTAAAGATTGACAGCCAAAAAGGGATTAAGGTTGACACATCAATTGGTCAACCTGACTCCTTAGCTGTCAAGGAGTACACTACTGTGAAGAGGGATTTACTCTCTTTGAGTCATGTAGTTTTGGAGGGGACTGGGGATAACTTTGCAGGGGTGCAGAGTTCTCCCTCCAAAACTTACATGAGGCTATTCTCTCAATTTCTGAAGTGTTGCAGTCCAGCTGTATTGGATGGGGAAGAAAATGTTGGTCCTCATTTAGATCGGGCTTTTATTGAACAAGAGAGTGCCAACACATCAGGGACTTTTAGTTCTTCTCTCCCTTGGGTGAGTTTCCTCCTTATGATGCTGTTGAAGAGTGGTGGCCTAGGAGGGTGTGTCCTTCCCTTCAGTTCTCAACAACAGCTATTGATCCCTTCATGGAAAGGCTCCTGTTTGGCTGGAGAGATATGGAGATATTAGGGAGAGAGTTTACGAGGCTCCCAGTGTTGATTATGATGATCAAGGATATTTAAAAGAGGATTCCCTTGCCCAACCAAAGAAAAGTTTGGGATGAAAAATCTCAGCTGTCAGAGCTTCTCTGAAGAACAGCTGTGAGGGAGGGGGAGGAAAGAATGTGAAGCTTTGGGTAGTATGAATGAAAGTTTGTTTTTGTTTTGAAAT
Organism: Adenophora triphylla var. japonica; assembly: GCA_022495995.1. Lineage (NCBI taxonomy): Eukaryota > Viridiplantae > Streptophyta > Magnoliopsida > Asterales > Campanulaceae > Adenophora > Adenophora triphylla. The sequence continues at coordinate 108,228 of JAFEMH010004570.1, forward strand.
GAAGGAAGGGTTGGTAGGAGAGTGTTTGTATTTGGTTTTTGTATGTTCTGCTTTGAAATGGTTAGTTGTCAGATACCTTATTGTTGACAACAACCATTAGTCTTTTCAGATTGAGTAATGAATAAACTTTTTATTTTGGTAATTTTATCATTCCAAGCATTGCTCTTAGCATCTCAAATCTTTTCTCATCCATGGCCTTAGTTAAGATATCAGTCACATTGTCTTCTGTGCAAACTTTAGACAGGTTGATGTTTCCTTTTTCAACATGGTCTCTTATGAAGTGGTGCTTGACTTCAATATGCTTGGTTTTAGAGTGTTGAACTGGATTTTCTGTCATTGCAATGGTGTTGGAGTTATCACAGAAAATGGGTATGTTTGATAGGTCTATCCCAAAGTCTTGAAGTTGACTTTTGAGATATAAGATTTGAGAACAGCAGAGGCCAGCAACAATATATTCAGCTTTTATTGTTGAAGTGGCTACTGATGTTTGCTTCTTTCATGACCAAGAAATTATTCTTGATCCAATAAATTGATATCCACCACTTGTGGATTTCCTATCCAGGTTACATCCAGCATAATCTGAATCTGTGAATCAAATCAAAGAGAATGGAGATTCAGTGGGATACCAAAGACCATAATCAGGAGTTCTCTTGAGATATCTCAAAATTCTCTTGACAGCTGAGAGATGAGATTCCTTATGATTGTCTTGAAACCTTGCACATAGGCAAACACTGAACATGATGTCAGGTCTAGAGGCTGTTACATATAGGAGAGATCCAATGTAACTCCTATATAGTGTTTGATTGACACTCTGACCATCAGGATCAACATGAAGCTTGATTGTTGTTGATAAAGGGGTTCTAGCAGGTGAGGCAGTTTGCATATCAAACTTTTTGATCATATCCCTTGTATACTTGGCTTGGTTAATGAAGATTCCTTCCTTCACTTGTTTGACTTGAAGGCCTAGGAAGAAGATAAGTTCACCAATCATACTCATTTCAAACTGGTTCTTCATGATTTTCCCAAATTTTGTGCATAAGTCTTCATTTGATGATCCAAAAATAATGTCATCAACATACACTTGGATGAGTAGCAGGTCTTCTCCATATTTCTTGATGAACAAAGTATTATCAATATGCCCTTTAGTGAATCCTTTGCCAAGGAGGTATTTTGATAGGGTGTCATACCAAGCTCTAGGGGCTTGTTTAAGGCCATACAAGGCTTTGTCCAGTTTGTACACATGGTCTGGAAACTTTGGATGCTCAAAACCAGGGGGTTGAGACACAAATACTTTCTCATTTAGAACTCCATTTAAGAAGGCACTTTTGACATCCATTTGGAACACCTTCATTTTCTTGAATGAGGCAAAGGCAAGGAACAATCTGATGGCTTCTTATCTTGCTACAGGGGAAAAAGTTTCATCATAGTCAATTCCTTCTTCTTGTCTATTCCCTTAAGCAACATGTCTAGTTTTGTTTCTTACAACAATGCCCTCTTCATTCATTTTGTTTCTAAATACCCATCTTGTTCCAATAACAGTTTGGTTTTTGGGTTTAGGAACAAGTTGCCAAACCTTGTTCCTTTCAAATTGCTCCAGTTAATCCTCTATAGCTTCAATCCAGTCAGGGTCTTGAAGGGCTTCATTTATTTTTTTGGGTTCTATTTGGGAGATGAAGGCACTCATTAGTGAGTCATAGACATGCATATTTGGAGGAATGGTCATTTTATGAATGGGAAGGTCAATGTAAATGTTGTTGTTAGGTGGAATGATGTGGATGGTAGGTTCAGGTTGAGGAATAGAGTGATTGTTGTTGCAGCAAGGTTGAATATGTCTACTGTCAGAGTTATTTTGTTGGCTTGATGAAGGTAAGATATCAAGGACATCATAGCTATCGGATGCACCTTTGCTGTTGGGTTGAGATTCTTTGCTGTCAGACATAATAGGATTTGTATTAATGTCTTTAGGCACTATATAGGGAAGGGTAGGTGATTCTTCTTCAGGAATGATGTTTGAGGAGTCATGCACAGGAGACACTTCTGGAATATTGTTTGAGTTTCCAACAGCTTCATCAAAGTCACACAATTCAGTGCATCTTTGATTATTATTTTCATCAAAGTCAACATGAATTGATTCTTCTACTACAAGTCTCCTTTTGTTGTATACTCTATAGGCTTTGCTTGTATTAGAGTATCCTAAGAATATGCCTTCATCACTTTTGGAATCAAATTTATTAAGGTTATTTTTCCCATTGTTGTGAATGAAGCATCTACTTCCAAATCCATGGAAGTATGAAATGGTTGGAGTTCTACCATTCCATAACTCATAGGGAGTTTTAGTGTGAAATTTGTTGTTGAGGGTCTTATTTTGGACATAGACAGCTGTGGTGACAGCTTCTCCCCAAAAGTACTTAGGTCAGTTGTTTTCTGACAGTATAGTTCTGGCTGCTTTACAAATGGTTCTGTTCTTTCTTTCTGCAACACCATTTTGCTGTGGTGTTCTTGGAGCTAAAAAGTTATACTCTATTCCTTTCTGATCACAGTATTCTTCAACACCAGTGTTCTCAAATTTTTTACCATGGTCAGATCTAATTTTAATGATCGATAGACATTTTTGGTTTTGAATTTTGTTTAACAGTTTTACCAAGTGATCTAAGGTTTCACTTTTGGATTCAAGAAGGATAATCCATGTGAATCTAGTGAAGTCATCAACTACCACTAGTGAGTACCTTTTTCCACCAAGGGATCTGGTTCTAATGGGTCTAAAAAGGTCCATGTGAAGTAGTTGCAGAGGCTTGGTAGTATCCAATCTTGTTTTAGCTGAGAAGGATGTTTTCTTTTGTTGGCCACATTGACATGCTTTGCATAGCTTGTCTTTCTTGAAGGGGATTTTTGAAAGTCCTTTGACTAGGTTGGAATTTGCTAATTTGGAGATGCTTTTGAGGTTGAGGTGAGCCAGTCTCTTGTGCCACAGCCATGACATGTCAGACTGACTATAGGACAGCAGGCAGTGAGCATTGGAGGATTCCACAATCTCTAAATTTAGACAGTAGAGGTTTCCCTTTCTGGTTCCAGTGAGGATGACTTTGTGGTTGACATCTTTGACAGTGCAGTGATCCTTTAAACATACAACATAATATCCCTTGTCACAAATTTGACTAATGCTAATCAAATTATGTTTGAGACCTTCTACATAAGACACATTAGTGAAAATGATGTCTTTAGTAATAAGGTTTCCTGATCCTTTGACTTTAGCTTGAGAATTATCACCAAAAGTTACATTTGGACCATTTTTGGATATATTGTTGCAGCCACTCTTTGTTGAAGGTCATATGTTTGCTGCATCCACTATCAAAATACCATTTTCCTTTCCTAGGTTCCTACAAAGCAGAAATAAAATTTATGGACCCTTTTATTCTTTTTGGGTCCAAAGGATTAGACATTCTTTGGTACCCTAGCTTTGTTCATTGCTCTTTTTCCAAAAAAATGGTTTAGGATATTGTAATATCCCATGATTTGCATCATATAGGGTGTGAGATCAGTAGGTTGGGAATTGATGAAGACATGGTTTGGAGAAAAGGATTGGTTGTAGTTCTGGTGATACTGAGATTGGCTATAGAAGTTGTTTGCATATGATGATCTTGGTGAGTTATTTTGACTGGCATGACTCTTTCCATTTGAGTACTGCCAGTTAGGTTTTTGCTGTTTGGAGTATGTGTGATGGTTGTAGAATCTTTACTGTCTAGGTGATCTCTGTTGTTCACCAAATCTTTACTGTCTAGGAAATCTTTGCTGTCCAGAAAATCTTTGATGTCCAGTAAATTTTTGCTGTTTGTTCTCCTTTTGCTCTTTGATTCCATTTCTTTGCCAGATGTATTTATTTTTGTGTGCTTGTTTTTCTCCTCCTTTTGGTTGACTTGAACTAGCTTCAGTGATTTCATTGTCTTCTCTTTGTTTCTTTGAGTCTTCTTTTGTTTGAATGGGATAGACATGTTGTTGGGCTTTGACATAGTTCATGCTTTCAAGAACCATCTTATCAATAGCCTTTTCATCAGTGGGAGGGGTATAGGTTTTCAGAGTGGGATTTTCTGCTCTAATCCCTGACTTGTCACTAGAATGTCTCTGGTTGTAGCTAAAAAGTGACACAGCCTCTCCTATTTTGTTCCAGGAATCAATTTTCTTTTTAATAGCTTCATTTTACTTTTCAAGATTGATAGTTTTTTGGTTGTTTTCAAGAGATCTTGAATTCTCAGTTGTCAGCTCACAGTTGGTCTTTTCAAGCATAAGACATTGCTTTTTTAACCCTTTGTTGGCTCTCTCAAGGTTTTCAATGGTTTTGCTTTGGGAAAGGTTGTCAGTGAGCAATGAAGCAAAGCTAGTTTGGTGTCTCTTGATTTGAATTAAGAGAGTGCTAACTAATTGTTTAAATTCCTCAATATTTAAAGAGTTAAAATTGTGTACCTATTTTAATTCTTCAGCAACAGCCAATGCTTCAAGATCTTCTTCACTATCTGATTCTTCATCATCTCCTGCCATTAGGCATATCATAGCCTCTTCTACTTCACTGTCAGAGTCACTGGAGTCATATTCTTCATCACTGAATTTTGATGAGTCAGCAATTATTACTTGTTCTTTGTTTTTCTCATTTTTGTTTTTGGAGCTGTTGTAGCAGTTGCATCTGGAACTGTGAATGATTTCCTTTGAGTAGGTGAGTTTCTTAGCTGTCTGATTGTCCTTAGTTTTCTTTGGTTCAGGACATTCAGATGAATAGTGACCAAGTTTTCCACAGTTGAAACATTCAATTTTCTTTTTGTGGTTCTCTTGATCTGATGTAGATGGACTGTATTTTCTCTCAAATGTTTTCCTATGTGTTTTCATGGCATTTTTGACAGCCATGGATATGAGACTTGGTAAGTCTCCTTTTGAGGTATGTTTGTTTGAAGAGAAGTTTACTTTTTGAAGGGAGTTGAGGACCATGGTGTCAATGTCTTGTTGAGTGATGGGTTTGTGAGGAGTTTCCTGGGTAGCCAAGGCAAGAGTTTGTGAGATAGAAGGAACAGGTTGAATTTTTATCATTCCTTCTAGTTCATAGGCCTCAAGCTTTCCAAAATATTGCTCAAAAGTCATGGTGCTCCATTCTGCACCTTCTCTTATAGGTAAGGCTAACTTCTCATGTTCTATGGGAAGATTGGAATATATTTTCAGGCATAGGTCTTGGTTTTCAAAAGTTTTTCCATGGTCAGCAATGGATCTGACAAGGTGTCTAGCAGCACTGGCCTTTTCACCAGGGTAGAATTTAAAGTTGTCTAGCTGCCTGAGCAAGTTATACAAATTTTGAGTTCTAACACTTGTATGTTTGGTGAATTTGGTATGGATGAGTTCCCAGGCTGATTTTGCAGTTGGTTCTTTGGCAATTTCTTGTGCTAGAGAGTCATTCACACTCTTTTGAAGTATGTTTTTTACTTTAAGATTGACACTAATCAATTGCCTTTCATATTCAGTCCAATTTTCTGGGGATTTCATTTTGCTGGCTCCACCATTTGAATCTGGTTGGATTGGATAGGTGACTTCATTTTCTAATGCATACCAGTTCAAATACTGTTTGCATCAAGATAGGTTTTGATTTTTGATACATAAATTTCAAACGATCCACAGTCATCAATGTGTGGAATGTCATTCTCATTATTTCTTCTTGGTTGAGGCATGGTGAGTTGAAAGAGGATCCTTCACAAGTTGTTAAAATTTTGGTGGTGAAGACAAGCTCTGATACCAATTGAAAGGCCCTGTGTACTTGATCAACTAAGAGAAGATCAGGCAGTTAAGCTTTGGCAGCTAAGGTGAATCTTAGCTGCCATATATTAATTGGTTAAAATAATAAAGTGTAATGTGCAGCAGAATAGGTAGTGTGAAATAATGTAAAGACAAAGTGCTTAGTGTAAGTGTGTGTGTGTGTTTGTGTGTGATAATACCAAAGAATACAAGAATTTAAAGTGGTTCAAAGTTCACTCCTCCTACGTCCACTCTCACTGTCAATCTTGACAAGTGAGCTCAATCCACTATACTCTAGATCGCTTTAAGAGTTACAAGATTGATCAGGCAAGTTCCTTGAACTTCCTCTTCCTAATTAGTACAGTCAATTAGGGATTTGCTTGTTACGAAGAAAATTACAGAGTTCACACTTAAAGTACAGTCTTAAGTGATTACAAGTTTGATTATACACTTGAAGTGCAGTCTCAAGTGTCTGAAGTTTGTTTTGAAGTTGATTCACAGGTTTGCAGGTATGCAAGGGTTTGAGAAAGGTTGCAAAAGTTGAGGGTTGAGGGACAGGAGCTTCAGTCATTGAGTCTTCCTTTTATAAGCTGAGAAAGAGCCGTTGGCGGAGACAATGCAGTAAATGTTTGTTGGTGGAATAGTGTTTGCATTTAGAGCTTTGTTGACTGGATAGAAACAGGCTGGAATTTGCAACCCAAGCTCAGAAGATCTTCAAGAAGATGACATGGCAATGTTTGTTGAGAGATTTGAGCATAGCATATCTTTGTCATCACTGAAATAGAACATTGCTGATGGCACTGAAGATCATAGCTGTCAGAGAGATGAGTTCTCTGCTGTTGAGATTCTTAGCTGTCAGACTAAGCTATTAGATCTTGATGAGTAGAGGACAAGGTTTGAGATAGGTGATATGTAAAGATCTCTTTGTAATGAAATACACGTGTATTATTGGATTGGTTCTATTGATCATTACTGTCAGCTTGATTTATCATTACTTGTCAAATCTTGGCTATCTGATACCAATTGAATGTATCTTGGCTGTCTGATATAATAGATATGTTTCTTTGTCAAAATCATACTTAACTATGTAGATACATAGTTAGGTCCTAACATTATTGAAACACAAATAGATTCACCCATTGCCATTCCAATCAACATAAACTCTATGCCAGACCTTGCAACTCATCTTCGAAATGTGCCCAAGACAGACAACTCAAATTTGTCCATGTCCCCACTATTTTATCCACAAGTTCTGAAACACCCTTAAATCCGATCTACCATATACCATAAACCATTTATCATATACCTTATACCCAAAACCATTTATCATATATCTTATACACTAAAAAGTAAAAATAAATAAAGCATAGTCGGTCCCTCTTTTCTTTTATATAATTTTGTTTGTTTAATTTTTTCTATCTTTTTTTCTATACCTTTTTGAAAAAAATGTATGTAGTAAAAAAAATCTAAAATATTATTTCCTATTAAATAAAAATTTTATAAAAAATAAAAAATGAATAAAGGATAGTCCGTCCCTCTTTTCTTTTATACACTTTCGTTGGTTTAGTTTTTTTCTATCTTTTTTTCTATACCTTTTTGTAAGAAATGTATGTAGTAAATAAAAGTCTAAAATATTATTTCATATTCAATAAAAAATTTATAAAAAATAAAAAATAAATAAAGGATAGTCCATCCTTCTTTTCTTTTATATACTTTCGTTTGTTTAGTTTTTTTCTATCTTTTTTCTATACCTTTTTGTAAAAAATGTATGTAGTAAACAAAAGTCTAAAATATTATTTCCTATTCAATAAAAATTTATAAAAAATAAACAATCTATTTTAGCTACAGATGTTGAATCTGTCTCTATATTAGAAACATATTTTGAACCCGTCTCTAATTTAGAGACAGATACAAAATTTGTCACTAAATTAGAGACGGATTAAAAATGTGTCTCTAAATTAGAGACGGATTAAAATATGTCTCTGATTTAGAGACAGATTCAACATCTGTCTCCAAAGTTTAGAAACAGATTTTGTATCCGTCTCTAAATTAGAGAAATATACAAAATCTATCTCTAAATTAGAAATTAGAGACAAATTCAAAATTAGTCTCTAAATTGGAGACATATTCCAAATCCGTCCTTAAATTGTAGACAAATTCAAAATCCGTCTCTAAATTAGAGACAGATTTTGAACTTGTCTCTAATTTTTTGGTCTATTTCTAATCTCTCTCCAAATTAACTACAAACTCCGTCTGTCTCTAAATTTCCGTCTCTATTTTCGCTTTTCCTTGTAGTGTACTATATTGTTTCAATATCGTACAAGTTAATTCAGTTAATTCTTACTCAAAAGGAGAATTTTAGGACCTAATTTGTCTAACAAAGGTTTGACAAAGAATTAATCTATGATTATACAATTACAAAAGCAAGATCCTTATAAAATAAAGACCCAACAAGATATATGAAATTCTAAACAACAACCATAGTCATACATGTCCTTAAAATCAATGCCAAAGCCAACCATCACATTTAAAGGCTCAAATGTCATAAGCAAACACAAGACCTTGAGTATCATATAGACGTGTGACAGTCGAGCCAAAGTAATAAAGACACACCATATATGATACTTGACACACTAGAAGACAAACAAATGCGATGTAATTAGAAATCAAACAGCCACAATGATACTAAATCAACTCATATTGGTCTACAAACACTACTAGAAAAACACTACAAGGAAAATCGAAAATTAGAGACAGACGGAGTCGGTAGCTAATTTGGAGACAGATTAGAGACGGACCAAAAAATTAGAGACGGATTCTGAATCTGTCTCTAATTCAGAGACGGGTTTTGTATCTATCTCTAAATTAGAGACATATTCAGAATCCGTCTCTAAATTAGAAAATTAGAGACAGACGGAGTTTGTAGCTAATTTGGAGACAGATTAGACACGGACCCAAAATTTAGATACGGATTCTGAATCTGTCTCTAATTTAGAGACGGATTCTGAATCTGTCTCTAATTCAGAGACGAGTTTTGTATCTATCTCTAAATTAGAGACAAATTCAGAATCCGTCTATAAAATTTAGAGACAGATACAAAATCTGTCTCTAAACTTTAGAGATAGATGTTGAATCTGTCTTTGAATTAGAGACAAATTTTAATCCGTCTCTAATTTATAATTAAGAGACAGATTTTAGAATCCGTCTCTAATTTAGTGACAGATTCAACATCTGTCTCTTAAATTTAGAGACAGATATGGAATCTGTCTCTGAATTAGAGACAGATTTTAATCAGTCTCTAATTTAGAGACATATTTTTGAATTCGTCTTTAATTTAGTGACAATTTCAACATCTGTCTCTAAAATTTAGAGACAGATTTAATATCTGTCCCTAAATTAGAGATGTGTTCAAAAATTGTCTTTAATTTAGAGACAGATTCACATCTGTAGCTAAAATAGATTTATTTTTATTTTCTCAATTTTAGGGTTTATGAATTGTATATTTTCATTTCTTTAAAAAAAACTTTTTTGATATAACTTTGTATAAAAAAATTCTCGACTGACCAACATCTCAAATAATTTTATTAATCCAAAAAAATAATAAAAAAAGTATATCATCTATCCTAAAACCCATATATCCTAAACCCTATCTTTTTTATACACTCCCTCCGTCCCATTAATAACTTCACTTTTTGCCAAAACGGATGTCCCATTTAAAGCTTCACCTTTTCTAAAATGACAAAGAATCTTTACTAATCCACTCACTCATTCTCTCTCTATTTTACTATTACACTCACAACATTTTTCAAATTTACTATTTTTCTCCACTCATTCTCTCTCCTATTTTACTATTACACTCACAACATTTTCTCCACTCACCAATTTCCTTAATTTGCGTGTCGGGACCAAAATGGTGAACTTATTATTGGGACGGAGGGAGTAACTTTTTTTTAAAAAAAATTGACTAATTAACAAATTCTAAAATATTATTTCCGAGTAAATAAAAAAATAAAATAAATAAAAAATAAATATAGGGTAGTCCGTCCCTCTTTTGACTTTACTTCTATATACTTTTATTTGTTTAGTTTTTTTCTATCTTTTTTTATATAAATTTTTCTAAAAAAATCTCTAATTAACAAAAGCTAAATATTATTTTCTAGTCAATAAAAAATATAAAAAAATTGAAAATAAATATAGGGTCCGTCCTTCTTTTGACTTTCCTTCTATATACTTTCATTTGTTTAGTTATTTTCTATCTTTTTTATATACCTTTTTGTAAAAAAAATCACTAATTAACAAAGGCTAAAATATTATTTTCTAGTCAATAATTTTTTTTTAAAAAATAAAAAATAAATATAGGGTAGTCCGTCCCTCTTTTGACTTTTCTTTTATATACTTTCATTTGTTTAGTTTTTTTTCTATCTTTTTTTATATAACTTTTTCTAAAAAAAAAATCACTAATTAACAAAGTCTAAATTATTATTTTCTAGTCAATAAAAAATTAAAATAAAATAAAAAATAAATATACCTCACTCTAAAGTCTAAACCTCACTCTAAACCCTAAACTATACTCCCTCCGTCCCACCTCACTTAAGAAAACTTTCCATTTTGGGCGTCCCACTTCACTTAAGAATTCCCAAAATGGAAACCTTAAATCGCTATTCTCTCTACTCATTCTCTCTCCTACATTATTTTAATACTCACAACACCATTATAATTTACTATTCCCTCCACTCATTCTCTCTCCTATTTAATTTTTCACACTCACAACACTTCTTCCACTCATTCTCTCTCCTAATACTATAATAATATTCCTTAATTCCCGTGCCATTTCAAAATTTCCTAAGTGGGCTGGGACGGAGGGAGTATATTATTTACCCTAAACCCTATCTTTTTTTATATAACTTTTTCAAAAAAATATCACTACTAACCAAAGTTTAAAATAGTATTTTCTAGTCAATATAAAATTAAAAGAAAATAAAAAATAAATATATATCACTCTAAACCTCTAAACCTCACTCTAAACCCTAAATTCTAAACCCTAAAACTCATATCAAATACCCTAAATCCTATTTTTTTATATAACTTTTTTTTAAAAAAAAAATCACTAATTAACAAACTCTAAAATATTATTTCCTAGTCAATAAAAATATAAGAAATAAAAAATAAATATAGTATAGTCCGTCTCTCTTATGACTTTTCTTCTATATACTTTTATTTGTTTAGTGTTTTTCTATCTTTTTTATATACCTTTCTGTAAAAAAAAAAATCACTAATTAACAAAGGCTAAAATATTATTTTCTAGTCAATAAATTTTTTTAAAAAAATAAAAAATAAATATAGGCCGGGTAGTCCGTCCGTCTTTTGACTTTTCTTCTATATACTTTCATTTGTTTAGTTTTTTTCTATCTTTTTTATATAACTTTTTCTAAAAAAATCAATAATTAACAAAGTCTAAAATATTATTTTCTAGTCAATAAAAAATTAAAAGAAAATAAAAAATAAATATACCTCACTCTAAAGTCTAAACCTCACTCTAAACCCTAAACCCTACATCATTTACCCTAAACCCTATCTTTTTTTATATAACTTTTTCTAAAAAATATCACTACTAACCAAAGTCTAAAATAGTATTTTCTAGTCAATACAAAATTTAAAGAAAATAAAAAATAAATATATATCACTCTAAACCTCTAAACCTCACTCTAAACCCTAAACCCTAAAACCCATATCATAATCCCTCCGTTCCGCTTGAAACTGCACAGTTAATGTTTGCACGAGAATTAAGAAAAAAAATAATGATATAAATGTTGTGAGTGTAAAAGTAAAATAGGAGAGAGAATGAGTGGAGGGAATAGTAAATTATAAGAGTAGGTCTCCGGAGAAACGCGTTTCTCCATAAGTTATGGAGAAACGTGTTTTTTCAGAACTTACAAAATGATAACCAGAAACTTACAAAAATTTCTGAATATCCTTTCAAAAGGTTCTGGATATCCAGAAACTTACAAAATGATATCCAAAAATTTACAAAATGATATCCAGAAACTTACAAAAACTTCTGAATATCCATTCAAAAGGTTCTGGATATCCAGAAACTTACAAAATGATATCCAGAAACTTACAAAATGATATCCAAGGCCAAGACCAAATTTATGATTCTGGATATCACTTTCATAAGGTTCTGGATATCCAGAACATTGAATATTGATATCCAGAAGCTTTGGAACTGATATCCAGAAGGTTATGGCCTACATTGTTGCGCGACAAGTCGGGCCCGTTTCTCCATAAATTATGGAGAAACGCGTTTTTCCCCAGATTTTACGAAATTATAATGATGTTGTGAGTATTAAAAAATGTAGGAGAGAGAATGAGTGAAAGGAATAGTAAAGATTCTTTAACATTTTAGGAAGTGTGCAATTTATAATGGGATGCCCAATGAGGAAAGTGTGCAATTTGTAGCGGGACGGAGGGAGTATACCCTAAACCCTATCTTTTTTTATATAACTTTTTTCTAAAAAAAATCACTAATTAACAAAGTCTAAAATATTATTTCCCAGTCAATAAATTTTGTTTTAAAATAAAAAATAAATATAGAGTAGTCCGTCCCTCTTTTGACTTTTCTTATATATACTTTCATTTTTTAGTTTTTTTCTATCTTTTTTTATATACCTTTTTGTAAAAAAAAATATCACTAATTAACAAAGGCTAAAATATTATTTTCTAGTCAATAATTTTTTTTTTAAAAAAATAAAAAATAAATATAGGATAGTACGTCCCTCTTTTGACTTTTCTTCTATATACTTTTATTTGTTTAGTTTTTCTATCTTTTTTTATATAATTTTTTCAAAAAAAAATCACTAATTAACAAAGTTTAAAATATTATTTTCTAGTCAATAAAAAAATTTATTATGATATATTATTATTTATTATATAATAATTATTATTAGATAATATTATCTTATATTTTTAATTATTTTTAATTATTATAATATTCAACTATTCTTATTATTAATAAGTATTACAATTCTAATATTTAATTATTATAATTATCAATAATGATAATAAAATTATTTGTCAATAATTAATATTAGATATTATTATTTTTTCTAGATATCATTGATGTAGTTTATATAGACTTTTTTTTGGTGTAAATCAAATGAAATCATATGAGGTGGCATTGGGTGATTGGAACAAAAATGTTCACATAGATTATGAGTAAAATCAATCTTGGCCATTAAATAAACCAGCTACAAAACAACAACGCCCAATTTAGCGACCAACCTGCACCCACGGAATAGCTACGGAACAAATCCGTCTCTAAACATGACTTAGAGACAGAATCTTCATTTTAACTACGGAATTTGCCATCTCTAAAACCATTTTTCCTTGTAGTGAAAGGCCTTTTAGAGACTATTTTTTTGAGACAACAATCACTAATATTTCCTATTTAAACATTTTTGAGACATAATTTCTTTAAAAGTCTGTATTTTGGGACAACATTTCTCTAATGTTCTCTATTCTGTGGCAACATTTTCGAATAGTCCATGATTTAACATGTTATATTTATGTTAGGAACTATTATTATTGTCTCTAAAGTAATTGTTACACCCACTTATTGAAATCCCTAGTCTCTGTTTTGTCCTAAATTCAAATATGGACAATAATAGAGACTATTTAAGAGCACTTAATGAGATCCTTTTCTGCCTTAATAAATATTTTTTTAGTAGTGAAAGCCACAACCTACCCGGAGAAGATAAACCTCAACTTCCAAGACACTTTAAGTTGTTAGACTACAACTGCTACATGATTTCTTGCCTATAAAAGAGAACCCATATAACTATAATACACTAATTATGTTACCCATGCTCAATACTTTGCTGCACTATCTAGACTTATTATGTTGTTAGATAATTATCCCTTATCTACTTAAAATAGAAACATGGATTGGTAGCATATGATTTACTGTATTTTGTATTCTTAAACCAGTCTAGATCATTAGTCAAATTAACATAAGGATCAAAGAGGTTTTCATTACTATTAGTGATGCTAAACCCATCATTGATCACATATATCAATCTAACGAACTAAATAGCTTTATTAACCAAAACTGAAATTTGAATAGTGTAGTGATAATAAACCATAAATGAATGAGCAAACTCTCACTGATTCTTGATATACTTTAACAGTAAAGTACCAACATAAATTGTGTGCCCGCAAATAAACTTAGGTGATAAACCTTTAGTAAGTGGATCCACAATCATGGAGTTGGCCCCTATATGCTCAATACAAATTTGTCACTCTCTAAATTATTTCCTTTTAAAGATGTTAAATTATTATCAAAAAATAACTTTAGTAGCCTCTTAGTGCCATAAACTTTATTCAGTCTTGTGACAAAAATTTCACAGCTAGATTTCCTGAGTTTATACCTCATAAAATGCTACAGACTATGCTTGAAAAGTAAATTAAGCAATGATTGTCTATGTCAGAACAACAGAGTCTATGTAGAAGATATAAAACAAGCAACAATCACATAACACACAGATATACGTGGTTCACCAAACTTGGCTACGACCACGGGTAGAGAGAGAATATAATTATATTTTGGAAATCAACCGATTACAATCTCTAATCTAATGCATGAATTCTTAGCAAATAATTCATGTATGTGCAAACCCTAGATCTAGAGAAACAGGTGAGTAAAAGCAACTATAAACATGGTTAGGGGTAGGCTTTATTTATATGCCCTAATACTAACCCTGTAGGGTTTTACAACCCTGGGCCAAATCTGCCGCTGAACAGGCCAAATCAAGCATAGGGTGCGATCGCCCCTTTCCAGGGCGCGATCGCCCCATCTCTAGAAACAGGTAGCGCGCGATCGCCTCAGTATGGGCGCGATAGCTCCCTTTGTCCAGAGACTTGGCGCGGTTGCGCGCCCCTTACCACACGGTCGCTCCGCTCGGCTGTGTCAGGAATTTCAAATTTGCTTGTTTAATCCCCTAATTTAGGCGTCCCTAACTTAGATGACACCAAACCCAACAAATCTCCACCTTGACATCTAACCTCTAAATCATAACCAAATATCTCCCTCTGCCTCAGATGCTATCTAATAGTTGTGAACAATCAGCAAGTCCAAGCAGTGTTGAAACTTGCTAGTTGGAACGGACTTCGTGAACATTTCAGTAGGATTGTCCGCAATACCCACTTTTTTCACCTTGATCAGCTTCTCACTCCTCGGAAAATGATACCTCACATTTATGTTCTTGGTCCTCTCGTGATGATCTTGATCCTTGGCCAAACAGATTGCAATCAAACTGTCACAAAATATTATAGCCTATAACCCAAGGTCGCTAATCAAACCTTTTATCCATACCCCCCCTTTATCAGCTTCTGTCAATGCCATGTACTCCGCCTCCGTAGTAATAAATGTCACCATAGATTTTAAAGTAGCCTTCCAAATGACAACTGACCCACCAAGAGTGAACACATACCCGGTAATAGATCTCCTCGTGTCAACATCCTCAGAGTAGTCTGAATCACAATAACCTTCAACTGCATATTCTGTACCACCTCTATAAATGAACCCAACATCCACCCCTAAGGTACCTAAAGATCCACTTCATTGCTTGCCAATGTTCCTTAACAAGTTTCCGGTGAACCTACTAACAAAACTAACAGCATGAGCAAGATCAGGTCTAGTGCAAAACATAGAACATCAAACTACCAACTGCACTAGCATAAGGCACTCGAGCCATATATTCTTTCTCTTCATCCGACTTAGGTGCAAAGGCAATCGAAAGATGTGCATTCGCTGCACATATTCTGTACCACCTCTATAAATGAACCCAACATCCACCCCTAAGGTACCTGAAGATCCACTTCATTGCTTGCCAATGTTCCTTAACAAGTTTCCGGTGAACCTACTAACAACACTAACAGCATGAGCAAGATCAGGTCTAGTGCTAAACAAGTGCAAAACATAGAACATAAAACTACCAACTGCACTAGCATAAGGCACTCGAGCCATATATTCTTTCTCTTCATCCGACTTAGGTGCAAAGGCAATCGAAAGATGTGCATTCGCTGCACTCAAACAATTTAAAGGCTTTGTTGTAGAAATGCCAAACCTCTCTAAAACTTTCTTGATGTAACCTTTTTGTGATAAGAATAGTTTTCATTAACTTCTATCCCTATAGATCTCCATACCCAAAATTTTCTTAGCCAAACCCAAATCCTCCATCTCGAACTTTGTAGACAGTAGACCATTCAACTTCTGAATATATGACTTCTTGGCAGTTGCTATCAACATATCATCAATATAAAGAACCTCATAGATGATCGAAACATCCTCTAACTTATTTTGATACACACAACAGTCATACGCTCTCCTCGTGTAGCCAATATCTGTCATATAGTTGTAAAATCGCTTGTACCACTTACTAGGCATTGCTTGACCCCATACAGGACTTCTTCAACTTACACACATAGTCTTCTTTTCCCGAAATCTGAAACCCATCTGGTTGTGTTATATAAATCTCCTCATTCTACTCTCCATGTAAAAAAGTTGTTTTCACATCTAGCTGCTCGAGCTCCAAATCCTGATGTGCCACCATTGCTAATAACACTCTGATAGAAGTGTGTCGAACCACTGGTGAGAAGATCTCATTGTAGTCAGTGCCTTCCCGTTGTGTGAAACCCCTAGCAACTATACGAGCTTTATACTTGACCCCCTCTTATGGTGACATACATTCCTTCTTCTTGAAGACCCCCCACTTGTAAGTCATAATAGTTCTGCCCTCTGGCCTATTGGTTAACTCTCATGTTGAATTCTTGTGAAGTGACTCCATCTCATCCCTCATAGATGCATGCCACTGGGCAGACTCTAAACATTTAACTGCTTCCTTGAAAGTAGTTGGCTCCGAAGAGTCGGGTTTTACCTCCTCAGCAACCTAAAGTGCATAAGACACCATGTCTTCAAAAGCATACCTCATTGGAGGCTTCTCGAAATTAACCTGTCTAGACCTCTATTTAGCTAACCCATGTTCCTCGGAAACTGGTGATGAACTTTCTGGTGCTTCAATTTCTGATGGTAGATCCTGATGAACATCTGACTGTGGACTTCTCAACTCTGAAGTATCTTGTAGCTCCACCTGTTTATCAATACTACCAATACCGGATACAACCACATATCTCATAATAGGGTTAGGATCAAAGTTTTCATCAAAAACAACATTCCTGCTTATTATTACCCTACCCTCTGATGGGGACCAAATCCGGTATCCCTTGACACCATCCCCATAATCCATGAAAACACCTTTTCTGGCCCTCAGCTCCAACTTCCCATCATTCACATGATAATAAGTAGTACAACCAAAAGCTCTTAAAATAGAATAATCAATGGGTTTACCTTTTTTTTTTCACTACTCTCTCACACACACACACACATGCACGCACAGAAGCGCCTAGGAGATAAATCCTAGGGAGATAAAGCCTTCCATCTAACTTCTGGGGGGATCGAACCCATGACCTCCAACGGGTTTACCTGACCATACCTCATTGGGAACGTTGAGACTGATATATGTATGTGGTCCGCGATTTATCAAGTAACATGTTGTACTAACCGCTTCTGCCCAGACCCGCTTAGACAACCCTGCATTGGAGAGCATCACTACAAGAAAGTGTGTTATTTACGGCAGTATAATACGGCGTTCAACACGGAGCCGTCGTATATATTTATTATTTACGGCGAACAACACGGAGCCGCCGTATATAGAAACTTATATACGGCAGGCAGCACGAAGCCACCATATATAACTAATATATACGGCGGTCACACAGTGGCACCGTGTATAGAAAACTTATATACGTATATCGTATAAATTTGACATATACGTGGTGTTGTGGGTATTTTTCAGCATGGTGACATCTTCAGTTGATCCTGCATATCAAGATGTCATTCCACTGTAAGTATTGTTTTAATATTTACTTATTTAATATTTACTAAAATCTTTATTCTTATTTTCCAGTAATTAAGAGAGAAATGCGGGATATTCTCCAGCACGTTCAACACACCTTCAACGGCTAGGGCGACTTGGTCTCACGGAGGTTGAAAGGATAAGCCTATATCCCGAGATTGTAGGAACAATATTTGACTTTTTCATACTTAATTATATATAAGGGGAAATGGAGACGGAACATACACTAAGGCTCATACGCACACACACTCTACACACAGGCTCTTGTAATCCTCTCCATTATCTTCCAAAGTTGTATTCGTGATCATTATAGTGAAACTTTTAAGGTTGGAGACCTAACTTCCAGGGTTTTTTCCAAAGAGGTTATCACCTCCAAGGTTTTCCTCGTTAACAAATCGTGGTGTCATTATTTCTTTTTTATGCTTTTGTTCCATATAGTTGAATTCCATAGTCCCCTCCTTATTGTTCAATCCACACACTAATCAAAGTTAAGATTCTACTCTATTGTTTTTTTTCTACCAAAACAATTTGGCGCCCACCGAGGGGCCTCGTGGTTTATCGGTTATTTGGATCATTTCCTAAGTAAATTCATTATGTCTGCACCCCCCAATGTGTCCGCCGCCGGCAAGAGTCCCGCCGTCGTTCCCACATCAGGAGGTAGAACCAGCTTGTTACCACCACCTCCTCAGACCGGACCTCAGCAAACTCAACCCACGAAGACTCCACAAAAGGGAGCGACCTCTTCCAATGCAGATGCTGACATCCGGAGTATCCTGACCAACAAGACAGCAATTCGAAGGTGCTGGCCGATTCCATGATTAAGATGCAGAAAGATCAACAGTTCATCACGTCTCGGCTTGACAACATATCGCCATTACGTGCGAGGAACCTCAACTTCGACAACACCGAAGGACCTACACTTCAGAGTGAATTTATTCCAATGGGTAGTCCGCCTCAAACACGTCAGCTGACATCCTTAATGATGTCAACATCTTTGCCCGGGGACACCTTGATGACGCCACCTTCTGAAGGATACACTCAGTTCATCCCATTCATCGACAACACAACTGTCACGACTACTACAGACAACTCTGGTTTGCTAAATAATATTCTCAATAATAATAATTTCAATCGTATTCCTATGGCCGATCCTTTTGCGGGAAACCCACTAGCTAAATAGATGCGGATCTCGTAGAGCCGATAATGAACGTGCCGGGCGTAACTCCTCCAATCCAACCGGTGACTCAAAACTGCTACGGTCAATCCCGGTTTGTCCCAAAGAATTGCAAATGTCGACATCCCGAAGCGATTCAGTGTACCATCTATGAAGTTGTACGACGATACCACGGATCCGTAAGAACACGTTGCCCACTATCAAGAAAAGATGGACATCATCCATATTCCTCTTCAACTAGGGAGGCCTGCTTATGCAGGGATTTGGATCAACCTTGTCTGGACCAGCCCTCAAATGGTTGATTAGGCAACCTCTAGGTTCAATTGGTTCTTACGCCCGGCTTATCAACATGTTCTATAACCAATTCCCATGCGATCGACAATTTGAAAGGTTGACAAGTGATCTCTACAATGTGACCCGGCGGCCTAATGAAACTCTAAAGGACTATGTCCACCGGTTCAATAAGGAAGTGCTAGAAATTCCCAATCTTGACATGTCGACACCACGAAGCATTCAAAATGGGTGAAGAAGGATTTACAAGATACCGAGATTTGGTGATGACTCCTTGTAAGCGGTTGGAAGAAGTCAGGAGCAGGGCAGTGAGATTCATAAGACTGGAGGAAGACGAGCTGAGAAGATCGAAATCCTCATCCAAGATGTCGACATATGACAACCCCGACAGAAAGACTGAATCGTCCCATCGCAGGAACAACCGTTCCAATCCTTATCCGAGAATTGACACTAGAAAAATTAATTCAATAGACGGTGAGGATGAAGATAATGATAATGTGCCTAACATTTCTGATTATTGTTTCTCTGTTGACATTTCAGGTATACTCTGTGCAATGGGCAACCTTGGGGACAAAGCCAGATGGCCAAAGAAGACGGATAAAGCCACGGGATGGCGTGACAAATCAAAATGGTGCGCGTACCATGAAGACTTTGGACATGTCATCGAAGATTGCATCGCATTAAGAAAGGAGATCAGTTACTTGCTCTCGAAAGGATATCTTAAGGAGTTGCTGGGATCCAGAAAGAAGAAGGCTGAAAATGCGGAAGCTCCTCATGAAGCCGAGAGACCAGTCTCCCCAAAGACCAACAAAGGTGATTAATTTCATTAGTGGTGGTTCAGAAATATGTGGAACATCCTATTCTGCTGCAAAACGACATGCTAAGGAGTCAAAAGAGGAGAAACCAGAAAGACAGCCCAGGATGCCGACACCTTGCAAGGATCCAATCACCTTTGATGAAAGCGACCGAGATAATTTGCTGGAACCCCATCACGACGGTCTAGTTATTTCCTTGCAGATCGCCAACTGTACAATCCGGCGCATCCTAGTTGATGGGGGTAGCTCTGTTAATCTTATCATGTTGGGCACCCTTAAGGAAATGAACATCCCAGAATCGGAGATCATTAAAAAATCCTCAGTGCTGGTAGGCTTCAGCGGTGAAGTCAAAGAAACGGTGTGGGAGACAAAGCTTCCAATATACTCGAAAGGTCTCAATACCATGGAACGATTCTGCGTAATTGATTGCGCAACATCTTACAATGTCATTCTTGGAAGACCGTGGATTCATGGAATGAAGGCCGTACCCTCCACTTACCATCAATGTGTGAAGTTCCCAAAACCTTGGGGTGTCGCTAAGATTTACAGTGATCAACAGGTGGCCAAGGAATGTTACAAAACTTCAATGAAGGCGTCGACATCTCCAAAACAAGCATAGCAATTACCGAGGAAAGTACGTGAATTCCTGGAAGCTAGGGAGGATGATGTGAAAGAAGTATTGCTAGACCCTTCCAACACGGACATCAAAGTACTTATTGGCACTGACATCCCATCAGAAATAGAAGAGAAACTTGTGGACCTATTAAGAAGCAGAATAAAGAGTTTTGCTTGGAAACATGATGACATGACAGGCATCAGCAAAGATGTCATCACTCACAAACTTAACATAGATCCTAGCTTTAAACCAAGACACCGTAAACGTAGGAAGTTTGCAGAAACCAGAAACCAGATCATCAAGGAAGAGGTAGAGCGCCTACTCAAAGCCAACATGATACGTGAGGTCGATTACCCAAGATGGTTAGCAAATGTGGTTGTGGTAGAGAAGAGAAACGGGAAATGGCGAGTTTGTGTTGACTTCACCGACTTGAATAAAGCCTGTCCAAAAGATCCCTTCCCTTTGTCGCACATAGATTCGTTAGTTGATGCCACCTCCGGACATGAACTCCTCACATTCATGGACGCGTCCTCAGGATTTCAACAAATTCAGATGGAACCATCTGACCAAGAGGACACCGCCTTCATAACACCCACATGTATTTATTGTTATATTGCCATGCCTTTTGGACTAAAAAATGCAGGTGCAACATATCAGAGGCTCGTCAATAAAATGTTCAAAGATCAGATTGGAGACACAATGGAGGTATACATCGACGACATGGTAGTAAAGTCCAAGAAAGCCGAAGATCACATAAGCAACCTCTCTCAAGCCTTTGACATCTTGGATTGTTTCAATATGAAACTTAATCCAGCTAAATGCAACTTTGGAATGAAGGCCGGGAAGTTTTTGGGTTACATGGTTACTAGAAGAGGCATTGAAGCGGCCCTGCACGTATACGTGCTATTATCAACCCGTCGTCACCTCAATCTGTCAAGGACGTCCAAAGGTTGACGGGAAAGATTGCCGCACTTACCGTATTCATTTCAAAATCCTCGTATCGATGCAAACCTTTCTACGACATCTTGAGGAAGAACAAGAAGTTCCAATTGGAGGACCAACATGAAGAAGCCTTTCAGGAGCTCAAAACTTACCTGTCAACACCTCCATTATTGGCCAAACCTCAAGAGGAGGAACATCTTTACATCTACCTAGCAGTATCCGAAGGCGCTGTAAGTGCGGCCTTGGTGACGTAACGAGATGGTAATCAACAACCCATCTACTATATAAGTAAGACACTCCTAGATGCGGAGACCAGGTATTCTCATTTACAAAAATTAATTTTAGCTTTGATAACTGCTTCTATTAAATTAAGGCACTATTTTGAAACACATACTATAATTGTACGCACTAACTATCCTATAAAGAATGTTATGAGAAAACCAGAGATGTCAGGTCGAATGGCGAAATGGTCTGTACAATTAAGCACATACGACATCAAATATGAACCCAGAACTGCAATAAAATCTCAAGCCCTAGCTGATTTTGTGGCTGATTTTAGTCCAACCATGCAACAAGAGGTGGAACTGGAAGTACAACAACTTCAAGATGATGACATCCTGAAAATTTGGACTCTCTATACAGATGGTGCTTCTAACATGAGAGGTACAGGTCTTAGAGTTGTACTAAAATCGCCACAAGGGGACATAATACCATAATCCATCGCCTGCGCTTCAAGGCTACCAACAATGAAGCAATATGAGGCACTAATTGCGTGGATTAATAGCAGCCCAAGACCTAGATGTCAAACATATCCGGGTGTTTATGGATTCTTTGCTAATTGTTAACCATTACAACGGATCCTACACAGCGAAAAATGCTAAGATGACGACATATTTGGAAATCGTAAAAATTCTTTCGGCCAAATTGAAATCATTTTCCTTGGAACAAATCCCACGAGAAGAAAATTCTCAAGCGTATGCTCGGCAAACTTGGGTTCGGCCTTCAAAAGCATTTCACAAACCAAGATCCCAATTGTGCATATTGACATCCCAAAGAAGCTTGATCATCTTGAGATGTTCGCTCTAGATGTCGACATACCTTCCTCTCCAAAGAAGAACTTCTTGGGATGCCTCCTATTATCAAGTATCTCTTAGATTTAGATGATACGATCCCAATCGAGGAGAAAAATGCTAGAGCATTCAGGGGTAAGAGTATCTAAATATTTACTTATTGATAACCTCTTGTTTAGAAAATCTTCGCAGTCACTACTTAAGATGTCTAGAAGCAGATAGAGCCCATCAGTTCTCAAGGAGCCGCACGAAGGAGAATGTGGAAATCATACTCGGGGCGTAAGTCTACATACCAAGGCTCTTAGAATGGGCTATTTTTGGCCCACAATGAGAAAAGACGCCGTCGACTACGTAAAGAAATGTGATTCCTGTCAACGACATGGGGACATCCCGCACCAACCGGCCGAGCTACTACATCCTATCCCGTCACCATGGCCATTTATGGTCCTGGGAATGGACATCGTAGGAAAATTACCCAGGCACCAGGTGGAAGAGTATTTTTACTAGCTATGACAGACTACTTTACTAAATGGGTAGAAGCCGAGGCATACGTACAAGTTCGTGACAAAGAAGTTATATCTTTTATCAAAAGAAACATATTCAAATTGATTTGGAATACCATCGTAGATAATTTGTGACAACGGCTCTCAATTCATTAGTAAGAGAACCCAAGATTTCTTGACATCTTGGGGAGTCAAGATGGTGACATCTTCACCTATTCACCCCCAAGCCAATGGACAGGCAGAATCTAGCAACAAAATAATCATAAGCAACTTAAAAAAGAGACTGAACCGAAAGAAAGGACGATGGGCAGAAGAGTTACCAATGGTTCTATGGGCTGACAGGACGACATCCAAGAACGCTACTGGTCAAACCCCCTATTCACTTGTATTTGGAACAGAATCAGTTATTCCAGCAGAAGTCCTTGTACCTACGGCCAGATACTATTTGTTGACATCTGAACATAATAAAGACATCTTGATACATGACTTAGATACCGTGGACGAACTGAGGGACATGGCCAAAGTTTGCATGGCAGCATATCAACAAAGGGTAGCCAGATCTTACAACAAAAACATAAGGATTAGAAGGTTTCAAGTAGGAGACTTAGTCCTACGAAAGGCATTCCAAAATACAAAGGAGCCCAATGCAGGCAAGCTCGCCCCAAAATGGGAAGGACCCTACCTAATAGATGCACAGGCCGGGAAAGGAGCATATCGCCTGGCAACCTTGGATGGCCAAATGATACCGCGAAGTTGGAACGCCATTCACCTTTAAAGGTATTACATTTAAACGAAATTCCCCATGAACTCATCTTTTCCAGGTATGGATCGTCTTTTAATTTTTTGTAACATTTATTTTTTCCTATGTACTTTTTTACTTCTCTACAAATCAAGATGTCGCTAACGTACCTTGTGGAGAGGCGTCAACATTAGTTGGCGTCCGTTATTAACATGTTTCTGTTTTATGAGGTGTTAACATATTTACATGGGGACATGTCGAAAGCACGCAAAGAACAACGAATTCTCCTCCGTTAGAGACTGGCCATCTCTTTTTAAGTAAAGGTACACAATCCCTTCTAAGGTTTAAAGAGTTAATTACCTCTTTCTTAAGATGTTAGGTTACCACACCTTCGCCTGGAGCGCAAGTTATGTATTTAATTGAGGTGTGGGGTGGGCCTATATAGGTAAACTCATATAGCTTACCCATTCCCACTTAGTTAAATGATTGATCTTACGCATTATTCTTATGGTTATGACATATACGTGTCATCTAAAGTATCTACGGGTTATGGCATATACATGTCATCTTAAGTATTCACAGTTTTGACATACTAACATGTCACCTTACGAACATAACAAATAACCGTACAAAGAAAAATTTCATCCAAAAGAAAACAAGCCTTGACATGCTTGAAAACTACTAAACTTTAACTAGATTAAAGTGACCATAAAAATATCCAAGCTACCAACATCAAAGGGCAAAAGTGTTGGACCAACCCAACACGTAAAAGAGATTGTCTTTGGTCCTTATGGACCCATTACATAACCAAACTAAAATTAAAATTGTTTTTAGGGATTCCACCCCAGTAACGTCATTAAAAAACCAAGAACAAATTTATTATACCTTTTTCAGGTAGCATCCGCTGCAGGTGTTGCTTTGAGAGAAACTTCTCCAAACTTCTAATTGAGCCTCCTACTTTTTCCATTTTGGCGGTCATCCCATGTCGCTGTCATGATCATCGTCAACCTGTTCGAGATCCTTGGAGGCCTCGTTCGCTTTTTTATCATGGATCCGCTGCAAAGCTGTTTTCTCTTCATTCAGGTTCCAATTCACATGCTCTCCTGCCTGATATTCCTCAATCATTTGGATTCTAGTTTCAAAAACTGGTTTTGCAGTCTCATGCACCAAGTCATCCCGAAGTGATTCTATCTCCCTTTCATGACTAATGTCAACACTCACAAGCCTGGACCGCCATTTTAATATCTCTTCATTCTTGTCCCTGATTTCCAAACCCCTTTCCCTTATTATCCTTGCAGCTTCTTTCAAATCCTTCTCGTATTCAACCTTGCTCATATCAAAGGTATCAAGTTTGTCCCTCCATATCCTAATCTCTTTGGACATTAACTTAGCCATCGAGACAATCTGTTATCAGCGAGCAAAAAGAGGCGTTTTAATAAAATGAAAAAAGAACAATGTATCAACGACCTAAATCAGATCTTACCTGATTTTCCAACACTTCTTCATTCCAAACTTGTTTCTCCACGCCGGAAATATGGTCCACCCTTTTTTCTTTTCGAGATGAGTTTATCCATCTCAGGTATGGTCTCTTCCGCTTTAATCTTGCCTTTGTATTTTGCCACAATATCGTTCGTCGTAAAGCTGGATCGAGTCACTGCATATAAAGATATAGATATTAGCACGGATTTAATTGAGTCGCCAACTTAATAACACGTTGATTCTGACTTACTCTCTTGGAGAACGTTGTATTTGAGAAAGAAGGATAAAAATTTGCACTCTTTAAGGTTACTGTCACCGTAATCTGGTAGGAGGCGACTGATTTGGATAAGAATTTGAAGAAGATTCGATGATAACAAGGGTTGTCGAGAATTACGGTTATTAATTCTTATCGAGACTCTTTTTCAGAAAATTACTTTTTCCAAACACTACTCCCCAACCGTCCATTGACGCCACGTATCCCTAAACCGTCCCATCAAGCAGAGCTGGCGGTTGGACATTTAATGGGATAGAAAAACATTTTGCCTCTTCAGTTGCCTACATAGTCAAATGTTTTTGGGGACAAATTGTTGTGAATATTTTTCAGCATGGTGACATCTTCAGTTGATCCTGCATATCAAGATGTCATTCCACTGTAAGTATTGTTTTAATATTTACTTATTTAATATTTACTAAAATCTTTATTCTTATTTTCCAGTAATTAAGAGAGAAATGCGGGATATTCTCCAGCACGTTCAACACACCTTCAACGGCTAGGGAGACTTGGTCTCACGGAGGTTGAAAGGATAAGCCTATATTCCGAGATTGTAGGAACAATATTTGACTTTTTCATACTTAATTATATATAAGGGGAAATGGAGACGGAACATACACTAAGGCTCATACGCACACACACTCTACACATAGGCTCTTGTAATCCTCTCCATTATCTTCCAAAGTTGTATTCGTGATCACTATAGTGAAACTTTTAAGGTTGGAGACCTAACTCCCGGAGTTTTTTTCAAAGAGGTTATCACCTCCAAGGTTTTCCTCATTAACAAATCGTGGTGTCATTATTTCTTTTTTATGCTTTTGTTCCATATAGTTGAATTCCATAGTCCCCTCCTTATTGTTCAATCCACATACTAATCAAAGTTAAGATTCTACTCTATTGTTTTTTTTCTACCAAAACACGTGGGTTTCGAGCCGCCGCATATAACTACTATATACAGTGGTTTACACGGAGCCGCCGTATATAACACATATATATGGTGGTGTACACGGAGCCGCCATATATAGTAAAATACAGCGAAATGAAATATCCCCAAAATTCCCTCTGTATATTTCGCTCAAGAAATTTCCTAAATCTCAACGGCGTTTACCCAAAATCTATCTGTTGGGAATATAGGGTCTCGGTGTTGATAATAAGGCTGGATATATGATTGAATCATGTATAATCCCCTTTTCGAATAAAGTATTTCGACCCTTATTGCCTGGGTTACACGAAATCTCTATTGGGATAAGACAATCACACAATTTGTTTCTAGGCAAAGAAGACAAATCTAAACTTGAGAATTGCTTTATGTTTTCGTTGTTGTTGTATATCTTATGTGTCATACAAAAGAGATCAAACTATGTATTTAAACAGATGGAAAGGTATCAGTTAAAGGGTTTAATTAACAGTCATGACTTTAGCCAACCATTGTGTCTTTTTAGTTTGAAATGACACCAGTTCAGGAACTGCTCGGCCGAGTCATGTGACTTGCTCGGCCGAGCAAAGATGTCCAGAGACTTTTGCCCAGCTGCTCGACCGTGTCATGTGAACTGCACGGCCGAGTCAATCATTCTGCTCGACCGAGCAAGGCATATGCCTCAGTCGAGCATGACTGTCTAGAAACTTTGACAATCTGCTAAGCTATGCTCGGGTGAGTCAAACACTCTGCTCGGCCGAGCACATCAGCAAAGTCAAATGTGCTACCCCTTAACCTTTACTTCTTTATCGAGGTCGATTTCGTATTAGCTCAAACGAGTGTGTACTCCACACTTTCCCTTACTCGTATCCGAGTCCAATACGTAATCACATTGATCTCTAGTAAATCACCATTACAATAAAATAGCTGATGACACTAAAATCACCAACACTATCTAGGGTTTGAGTCGATCCTCTCCTCCTTCGCTTAAATTCACCATTAATCTTCACCATTGAACTAAAGAAGCAAGGCCTCCCACCAAATTCCAGGTTAGTCTCTGTCTCTTAATATTTACCGGCTCACTTTCCCCGGTAAGCTCGATTCATCAATTGTTATTGCTCTTCCTTTTATCTCTTTACCTTCCTCTATTTACTCAAGATCTTATGAAGTAAACATTGAATTTGTAGGAAATTGTTGTTTGATTATTTCAAAGCATGATTCCATTTCCTTGCTATTAGAAGAGAGTAACCCTTATTCGGAAGTATGTAGGCATCATGAATTTGTAGGAACTAAGCTGAATATATATATAGATCTTAAATGGTATACAAGTGTTTTTTGAATAATACTATTTTAATATATCAGTATTCACATTCTCTTTTGTGGAGGCTTGTATTGGCCTAGATAACATATTCAGTGACCCTGATAGTGCATTACTACTATGTAGTATTAGTAATATGACTATGCCCATAGAGTTTTGCAGTGGAATATAATGCTGAAGAGGGAAATATATACCCTTGAAGTTGCTGAAGAGGGAATATTTGTAGGCTTCTCCCTTCATTTATCATTGTGGTAATATATACCCTTGAAGTTGCAGTGGAATGTAAATTTATTTCAAATCTACTTTTTGTGTAATGAATGGGCTTGCATTTCTTCAGTAGTCAATAGTCATGGACTGAAGTGCAGTCTTGTTATTTTATGAGTTTCAAGTTCCAATAGAGTAGTAATTATGTAAAGAATTCATGAGCAATAGGATCATGGGCATTGGGAAATGTCTAAAGATATTTTCTGCAGTTAAAGTGATACTTATACTATTTTTCTTGGGAATTTGCTTCTGGAGGTTTAAATAAAGTTTGAAAGAAAAGGTAATCTTTAAGCATGCTTATTCTTACATATTACTGCATTTGAACCTCTACTTGCTTCACGTCATATTATGGATTTTGGAACATTTTTCCCGAAGGGGCATTTGTTATGGTTTGAATGTTTACTTACTGTTTTGCTTCTGTGGCAGCCTTTTTCTTTCCTTTTCTGAAACAATATATAAATAGGTCAAGTACAATTGAATTGAAAATTGCCCAAGCGCCGCTTTTGATATCAGGTCCTTTCTCTCTCTCTCTCTCTCTCTCTCTCTCTCTCTCTCTCTCTCTCAATAATCTCTCCATCATTGTTTTATATTTTGATTTTGATTGTTATTGTTCATCTGGATCCCTTATTTGTGAATGGATCTTCGCATTGTGATGAATTTGTGCAATATTTTATTAATTGAGACGATCGTGCTGGATCTATAACCGGATTGCCATTTTATTTATATAAAATTGTTCTTATTGTTTATGGTTACTAGATTTTTGATTAGGATGGAAGGGTGTGACTAGTCTATAATTACACACACACACACACACACACACACACACACACACACACACACACACACACACACATATATATATATATATATATATATATATATATATATATATATATATATATATATATATATATATATATATATATATATATATATATATATATATATATATATATCATTTTAGACTATGTTTGTTTATGAGTTTATTTTTATTCTAAAATTTGTGTCTCTCGGTCTTATATATATGTTGTATTTTAACGTTAAAAATATCAAGTCATATTTGGACAAAAGTTGGATTGATTTGGGTAACCGGATTTCAAATGAGTATATGTCTGGGATTGACAACTTCCTCAACTTTGCATTCTCAAAAAAGTCTCTTGGTGCTAAAGATATATATTGTCCTTGTAAAAAATGCTCAAATTGTTACCAAAAAGACCGTGCAATCGTGAAATCACATTGTATTGAAGTGGGATTTGAAACAGATTACAAGAATTGGACTAGGTATAGGGAAGAGTACATTTCGGCGTATAAGAATTATAATAATGATAGGACAACTGAAGATGTCATTAAAATTGACTTGGGCGTGCAAGATTGTATGAGGCAAATGGTACATGAAGGGATGGGCATGCCGGTTACTAACCAGACAGGAATTGTAGAAATCGTACAATTAGATTCAGCCACCGCAAAATTTCTTAGACTTTTGAGAGATGCTGATCAAGCCTTGTGGGAAGGGTGTGATAAGTTTACAGCTGGAAGGCTAATTATGGAGTGGCCGATAAGGGATTTACTTCTTTATTAAAGATTTATCATGAGGCGTACAAGATGACTGCATATTTGGGTTTCAGTTATAAAACATGGGACGCGTGCATTAATCTTTGTATGTTGTTTCGAAATGAAATTGAAAAACTTACTAAATGTGAAATTTGTGGAGCCTCAAGATATAAGCAACAAGAAGAAGTGGGTAGCGGTGAAGGTGCGAAAACAAGTGGCAAGAATACACTTCCCAAGCAGGTAGCGATGAAGAAAGTATGGTATTTTTCCTTAAAGCCAATGTTGCAAAGGTTGTATTGGTCATCTAAAACCGTGACACTCATGAGATGGCATGTCGAGAAAAGAATAGATGATGGTGTGCTGAGACTTCCTCTCGTGCGTGGAAGGTATTTGATGAACGTTATCCATTATTTTCAAGTGAAATTCGGAATGTTAGATTGGGATTAGCATCTGACGAATTTAATCCTTTCAGAATAATGACTATATCTCACAGTACTTAGTCGATTGTGCTTATGCCATACAATCTTCCACCTTGGTTATGCATGAAAAAACCATATTTCTTCTTGACGGTTCTTACTCAAGGGCCAAAAAGGCCGGGCAACAAGATAGATGTGTATCTCCAACCGTTAATTTATGAATTGAAGGAATTGTGGGACGATGGTATATCAACTTATGATGCATCAAGGAACGAGTTGTTCACTTTACGAGCTTCACTATTATGGACAATAAATAACTTTCTAGCATATGCAATGTTGTTTGGATGGAGAACTAAAGGTAAATATGCTTGCCCTTATTGCAATGTGAGACCTCAAGCACGATGGTTGGAACATGGTGGCAAGTATTGTTATATTGGTCATTGTCGAGGTCGAAACCTAACGGTTTATTTAATATCCACAAGCACACTGGCTATTGCAATATAGCGGGTGCAAGTACGGGTTGATCCCACAAAGACAGGATTTACTTTGAAATTGTTTTTGTCTTTATTAAAATTATAGAAGAGATTGGGGGAGATAAAGATTGGTTTTGGAAATAGAAAGAAACATATACAGAAAATACTTTAAAAACTTTATAAACGAAGCATTCTCGGGATTGGAAATCATACACATAATTTGTTCATCAAATAGTCATTATCTTAGGAAATAAAGGTTTTCATAAAAATCAAGGATGGTACGTTAGGCTTACACTACTTCGGGTTAAGACAGTAGCGTTTCTATTCTTCACTAATTATGTTCTAACTGTTTGACATTTCCGTTTATGGTACTCCCGCCCTATCACAAACGGGCATTCCGGCTTATCTCTAGCTGACCATAATTAGTAAGAATCCATTAAGAACGAGAGTCAACATACTTTCCATTAAAGGAAAATCCCTAGGCCGTTGAACTACTTTCTTGATCAATGGAACCCAGTTTCTTTATATGGTTTCGTTAATCGAGATTCTCTGCTAGGTCCTTCTCTCAATTGACTGAATCATACAAGTTGAACGTCTCCAAAATGTAAGACATTTAGAGATTGATATAAAGAAATTGTTTAGATGAAGATAGAAGACAAGACTTTCATATTTTAAGATGATGAACGGTTTATGCTTTGATTTTCCAACCCCAAGAACAAGGGGGATTACTCACTAGCCATGTAAATTAGATAAGCAATAATAATAAGAATAGAGTAAGAGAAACTTATGAGAGATGAATGGCTGGAAATAATGCTTCACTTTATTGCTTATTTTCCAAAGGAACTTCAAGAACAAAAATAGACTTGAATCTTCAAAGGATCTTTGGAGAGTAATGTAATAAGTATTTGTATCTAATCTCTAACAATTTCTGATGAAAATTCTATGAAAATTCGGTATGAAAGACTGATTACAATGTGTCTTTTTATAATTGGGAGGGAACTCTTCAAGAAGGTGCCTTCAAAAGGTGCCTTTTAATTCTGCAGACGCGACTTGCACGGCCGAGTCAAGGATTTTGCACGGCTGTGCTCCCTTGGCGCCAATTTTGGATTTTTGAACAGGCCAAGTGCACGGCCGCTCAACTTCTGCTGCACGGCCGCTCTGAAGACTTACACGGCCAATCACTTTTCAAGACACGGTCACTCTGCGTTTTGGGACCAAAAATGGCCTGAAAATGGCCAAGTGCACGGCTGCTCCAGGTTGGCTGCACGGTCACTCTGTCTGAATTTTGGCTTGTGTGTTTGATTTGTTTGTTGCTCCTCCATGCCTTTGCACCAAAAGTGTCCAAGCATCCTTTGATCATAAGATAGACTCCAAAACATGTCTAAAATGCATAGACTATACCAAAAAGGGTAAAATCTAATAAATATGAAAAAGGAACTAAAATTTGACTTAAAATGAGATGAAAATGGTAATTTAACTAAGTAAAAGTATATAAAAACTTAGGATAAATGACTATATAACAGTCACTTATCAAAATCCCCTACACTTAGCTCTTGCTTGTCCCTAAGTAAGTTAAGGATGAAAGCACGGAGAGGGAGAAAAGAAAAGAAAAAACAAGAATGATCCCTCAGAAATATAGTAGCAAGCCCTAATTGCCTTTTGAATATTGCCTTCATCTTTCTAGTCATATTTTATATACCTTTAAAAAATTATTAGAAAGAAGCATTTTGGGGGTATTTTAAAGAAATAATTTATAAGACAATAACCTAATATAGCATATATAGAATTTGATCAAGTAAAGCATGCTAGAAGGGTAAATCTTAGATCAATTACTTGGTAAAAGAGAAGCTTTCACTCTTTAGAGTGATTTTTGAGAAAATGAATTTATTACTTTAAAATGTACAAAGGAAAGTATAAATACTTATTCACAAACTAGAAGTTTCCATAGAATTTGATTGCATTTTTGAATCACAAGGGCGAAAAATGGATGATGATAGTGGAAAAATCTTATCAAGGCTTCAACAATTTCATCTTATTTTTGCACGTGTTAAATTTTTGCAAAAGACCTTAGTTATTTTTGATCCTTTCAAGTAGGAGACATTGTGGCTGCGAACCCCATGTTCCTAATACTTAGATCAAGAATACTTTGGATATTACTTCTATTTGGCAAGGAAACATCGTCGCAGCGAACGTCGTGCCCCGAGTTACTTTAGAAGTAATAGATTTCTTTTTGATTTTAAGATTTGGTGACTAAGTCACTCTTTTGGCAATAAGATAAAAATGCCTAACCTTGATTCGATTGGTGGAAATGGAAAGATGGGATTTTGATGAAGAGGTGTGATTCAAGGGATGCAAAACAAAGGTGAATGCTTCTAATAAGGAAATAAGCATTTAATAAAGTTTAAAATGTACAATTTTAAAGAAATATTTTCAAAATTTTTCAACCAAGTGTATAAAGATGATCAATAAAGATTCAATCTAATCAAATGTTTTTTCTTGATAAAACCCTATATTTTGCTATACTAACTTATGAGGCTTTTAATTTATTTCCTAAAAATATCCCTATATTTTTCTTCTTATTAATTTCTAAGTTTATAGAAAATATGAGAGGAAAGACAAAGGCATTATTCTAGGGCAAATGGCAAGTATAAGGAATAATAATATGGATCATCATAGGGATTTTTTTATATACTATACATGCATAAAAGGAAATGAAAATGCAACTAAGTTAAAAAGAAAAAATTATACTAGAAAGAAAGTAAATTTAAACTAAAAAAATAAGTAAAATAAAGATAGATATACCCCCACACTTGAAATGAATGTTGTCCTCAATGTTTCAAGGAACAACGTCAATCTCGGGGGAGTAAAGAGAAACTTACTGAAATGGTGGCGGTGGTGGAAAGTTGTCCCAATGGCTTGTCCCATAATTATAAACGTCGTCAATTCTTCCTTGGACATGTTGAATACGACCATCCATTTGGCCGAGTTGTTAAAGAATTTGAGCGGTTTGTTCAAGCAATTGGCCTTGTTGGACAAACAATTGGTCAAACCTTTGGCAGAAATCCGGTGGCATTGGGGCTTGCATATCTTCTTCTTATTCTTCTTCTTGGGCTTCTCCTTGGATATCATTTGGAAATATCCAAGTCTCGGGCTATCTTATTCGGACGGTGGGAAGATTGTTGTTTGGGAGTACAATGTAGGGCGTTTTTCCCGCCCCTACTAACAAGTTATACTAATTATTCTCCCTCTCTGAAATTAACTGCATAGTCCGAAGAGTTGGAATGTCCAATTTCGTTGACCCTTTCACCTCAACCCAATCAACCGGAATCACAAAAATCAAAATGTTTGGCAAACAAAGTAATACTTCCTCCAATATGAATTTCTCCGTTAAAGGTTGGAGAAACGATATCACCAATCAACTCAAAGAGGAAGTTGCAAACATTCATCCTCCTACGCTCCCAAAAAAAACACCATAGCAAAAGCAACTCCTTTCTATTGACCGTTCCCTTATCCTCCCTAGCAAAGACGGTACAAGCGTAAATCCTATGCATGAGGCGGAGGGTTGGGTGAATAATAGAGGAGGCTTTGGCACTTCGGGATTTGTAAGATGGAAGGCCGGTTATTTGGCTCCAAAAGACATTCTCATTATATTCAACGGGCATGTCGGGAAAAGATTCGGTTCGGAAAGATAGTCCCAAAATTCTACTAACTTCAGCCCCGGTCAAATGAAGCTCTCTTCCGCAAATGCGAAAGTCAATATGAAACTGATTAAATGTTCTCCTCGTTAATCTGCAAGTCTCCACCACAATCTTACTCTTCACCGTGCTCAAAAATTCTAGGGTAAGAACCTCATAGGTCTTCTCATGTTTTTGGAGAATTCCCTCGGACCTTAACCCCATATGCAAATCTAGAACATCCCCATAAATTCCTAATGATCTTAGGGCAGGTCTATCAGGAAATTGGGTTGGCCTAATCCATTTAGAACTTAAGGCAATGAAACGTGCCATTTCCCTCGGGCTTTTAAAATAAATCCCCAAGGTATTGAGGGTTGGATTAAAGATAGAGGAAGAGGCTTGCTCCTTCCAGGATCTTTTTGTTACCCTCTCTGCAGCCTTTCCTTTCCCTTTGGTAGACATTATATCAAAAACCCAAAAAGTTGAAAGACAAGAGCAGTGAGAGAATTTTTTTTTACCCGAAGAAATTGATGAAATGAACCTTGAAATCCTTTGTTGCCCAGCCTCAGATGTCTCAAAAGCTTCCTTCTTGCACCTTAATTCGGTGTAATCCTTCAAATTTTTGAAATGAATGAAGGCTTTTTGGATTTTCGGAATTGGGGGTTTTAGGAGGGTTTTGGGATGATTTTGATGGTGGAGAGGTGTTTGGCTGAGGGATTTTGGAGGATTGAGGATGAATTTGTGGGTTAAAATGGTGGAGAAGTAGGTATTTAAGGTGGGTGGGGCGGAGGTATAGAGAGAGATTGAAGAAGATGAAGTGAATGAGGGAGGAGAGGGAGAGAGGCGTGTATTTTGACTGAACCGACGCAGCTCCCCAGGCGCTTTGCACGGCCGTGTCAAAGGAGTTACACGGCCGCTCCCCTTTAATGAGTTGACTCATTCTGACTCGATATGAACTGCACGGCCGTTCCATGTCATAGAGCACAGCCGTGCTAACCAATATTCACCATTTTTATTTTTTTTCTTTTTCTCTTATTTTTTGTATACCTATAAAACAAAGTTAGCACAAAAATTGAAATAAAATATAAAGAAAATAAAATAAAATAAAAGTAATCCATCGGTTACCATCCCGATGATGCTAGTTTTAGGTCTTTAGCTTGACCCCTTTCCGGTAGTAGGAAATGTGTGATATTTCGATGGCCTTTTGTCATTGACAATTTGCCAGTGCATCCCTTCCAGAGTGATCAATATTTTCTGCGGTAGACATTTTTTTCCATCCCGACTTCTTTGGTAGAACAAGTGATCTATAGTCTTTGCACTTTCGAAAATGCGAAGTGACCTCCTTCTTTGTTCTTTTTGATTTTTCCACTGCATTGTTAGTTTCGGGACAAGTAGAAATATCTATTGCATCAATATTATCATTGCAAATCAAAGGTTCTATATTTATGGGATCATTTTCTATTTCTTCCTTTGATTGCGATTCCTCACCCACCTCGTATTCTTCACTCGGGGTGTAAGTCTCAAAATAGGGATCCTCGAGATCTGATCTATTCATATTGAACTCGACTTTTTCTTTCCCCACATTTAGGGAAAAGGTGCCATTTTTCACATCTATAATTGCCCCCGCAGTGGCAAGAAATGGCCTTCCTAGAATGACGGGAATTTGATGATCTTCTGCCATATCAAGGATCACAAAGTCGACAGGGATGATCAAATTCCCTACCCGACATGGCATGTTTTCCATAATACCAACGGGGTATTGAACGGAACGGTCTGCCAATTGGAGAGTTATGATTGTGGGTTTGAGTTCCCCTATACCAAGTCTCTCACTAACCGATAATGGCATTAAACTTACGCTAGCTCCTAAGTCAAGGACAGCGCTATCAATGTTGATTCTGCCAACACAACAAGGAATTGTAAATGTACCCGGATCCTTTAATTTTGGAGGATTTTTATTTTGCAAGACAGCGCTCATTTCCTCTGCCAACATAACATTTTCATAATCTTCTAGCCTTTCTTTTTCAAAAATTAATTTTTTCAAAGGTTTAACGGCTAAAGGCATATCTTCAAGTTTTTTGAAATATGGAATGTTGACATTAACGACATCTAGGTTTTCAAGGAATTCATCATAATCCTTGTCTTCTTTCCTAGGGGATTCCGTCCCCGAACTAGTCTCAATCATCTGTGGGATTGGACTATAATCAATATTTCTAGGGCATTCATCTAGCTTTTCTTGTTCATCCCAAGTTTTTACCACGTTTACATGCTCATTTGGCCTTTGAGGTTGACCGGGAAGACTCCCTTGTGGCCTACTCGTTGGGATAGCCTGTTGAGCTTGTTGAGTTTCTAGCATCTTATTATGTGCTGCTAAGTTATCAAACCTAGCATTTAGAAGTTTAAAGCATTCCCTAATTCATTATTGACCTTTTCTTGAGAATTTTTATTTTCAACCACAAAATACATTAAAAGATCCAATTTTGATTTAGGGGGGAAGGTACTTGCATTGTTATTGAAATTCTTAGGTGCAAATCCCGGAGGTTGTGTAGATGGTTGCGGGTTTAGAAAGTTGTTATTCTTAAAGGAGAAATTGGGGTGATTCCTCCATTCGGGATTGTATGTATTAGAATACATCCCCCCCTTCTGTCCAAAAGAATTTACAAAGTTCACTTAATCATTAGAACTAATGTCAAGCAACTCGCAATTATCCGTACTATGTGAGTTAGACCCACATAGTTCACATAAAACATTTGCATTAGCCACGAGATTAACATTAATATTTTCAAATTTTTTCAAAAGCATGTCAACCTTAGAAGAGAGAAGAGTAACTGCATCAACATTATATTTACCAGGCGTACCTTGTTGTTGCTCCCTCTCATTTGACCATTGGTAATGGTTCAATGCAATATTTTCGATAAGGTCATATGCCTCATCAACTCCCTTATTCATCAATGCTCCTTCTGCAGCGGCATCAATGGTCTCTCTTGTCTTGAATATGAGACCGTTGTAGAAGGTGTGAACAATCAACCACTTTTCGAGCCCGTAGTTGGGGCACATTTTGAGAAGTTCCTTGAATCGCTCCCATGCATCATACAAAGTTTCACTATCTGTTTGGCAGAAGTTAGTGATCTTTGTGCGGATTTGGGATGTTTTGCTTGGTGGGAAAAATCGACCAAGGAATGCTTCTTGGATTTGGTCCCATGTTGTCAATGAATATTGGGGGACCGAATTTAACCATTGCGTCGCCTTATCCTTGAGAGAGAAAGGAAAAAGGCGCATCCGAATTGCTTCCGGGGCAACATTCTGAATACGTGTGGTATCACAGTATTCAAGGAATGTTTGGATGTGGAGATGAGGATCTTCAAAAGCGGTGCCGCTATATTGGTTATTCATAACCATATGCAAAAGTTGCGGCTTTATCTCAAAGTGTGCTGCTCAAGCATTCGACACAGCTATGGGGGATCTAGTTCCCGGGATACTTGGATTCACAAAGTCCCGTAGGGTCCTAGCTGGTGTTTGTGGCTTTCCTTCTACCATATGCTTTCTTAGTGTCTCTTTGGATTTCCTTAATCTTTCGTGAAAGCTTCGTTCGGGTTCTGGATCAAAATTTTCAAAGAATGTCCGAGCCCGTTTTATACACTATAAGAAAAACACTCAAAGAGAGATTAAACGTAACAAATTATCGGAAGTAAAGACAAAACAAAATGAAAACAAAATAAAACAAAAAATTTATGTAGTAAAGACAAAAACTAAAAGTAAACCGTTGTCTCCGGCAACGGCGCCAAAAACATGTCGAGGTCGAAACCTAACGGTTTATTTAATATCCGCAAGTGCACATGCTATTGAAATATAGCGGGTGCAAGTACGGGTCGATCCCACAGAGACAGGATTTACTTTGAAATTGTTTTCGTCTTTATTAAATTTATAGAAGAGATTGGGGGAGATAATGATTGGTTTTGGAAATAGAAAGAAACATATACAGAAAATACTTTAAAAAATTTATAAACGAAGCATACTCGGGATTGAAAATCATACACATAATTTGTTCATCAAACAGTCATTGTCTTAGGAAATAAAGGTTTTCATAAAAATCAAGGATGGTACGTTAGGCTTACACTACTTCAGGTTAAGACAGTAGCGTTTGTATTCTTCACTAATTATGTCCTAACTTTTTGAGATTTCGTTTATGGTACCCCGCCCTATCACAAACGGGCATTCCGGCTTATCTCTAGCTGACCATAATTAGTAAGAATCCATTAAGAACGAGAGTCAACATACTTTCCATTAAAGGAACATCCCTAGGCTGTTGAACTACTTTCGTGATCAATGGAACCCAGTTTCTTTATATAGTTCCGTCAATCGAGATTTTCCGCTAGGTCCTTCTCTCAATTGACTGAATCATACAAGTTGGACGTCTCCAAAATGTAAGACATTTAGAGATTGATATAAAGAAATTGTTTAGATGAAGATAGAAGACAAGACTTTCATATTTTAAGATGATGAATGGTTTATGCTTTGAGTTTCCAACCCCAAGAACAAGGGGGATTACTCACTAGCCATGTAAAATAGATAAGCAATAATAATAAGAATAGAGTAAGAGAAACTTATGAGAGATGAATGGCTGGAAATAATGCTTCACTTTATTGCTTCTTTTCCAAAGGAACTTCAAGAACAAAAATAGACTTGAATCTTCAAAGGATCTTTGGAGAGTAATGTAATAAGTATTTGTATCTAATCTCTAACAATTTCTGATGAAAAATCTATGAAAATTCGATATGAAAGACTGATTACAACGGGTCTTTTTATAATTGGGAGGGAACTCTTCAAGAAGGTGCCTTCAAAAGGTGCCTTTTAATTCTGCAGACGCGACTTGCACGGCCGAGTCAAGGATTTTGCACGGCCGTGCTCCCTTGGCGCCAATTTTGGATTTTTGAACAGGCCAAGTGCACGGCCGCTCCACTTCTGCTGCACGGCCGCTCTGAAGACTAACACGGCCGATCACTTTTCAAGACACGGCCACCCTGCATTTTGGGGCCAAAAATGGCCTGAAAATGGCCAAGCGCACGGCCGCTCCACGTTGGCTGCACGGCCGCTCTGTCTGAATTTTGGCTTGTGTGTTTGATTTGTTTGTTGCTCCTCCATGCCTTTGCACCAAAAGTGTCCAAGCATCCTTTGATCATAAGATAGACTCCAAAACATGTCTAAAATGCATAGACTATACCAAAAAGCGTAAAATCTAATAAATATGAAAAAGGAACTAAAATTTGACTTAAAATGAGATGAAAATGGTAATTTAACTAAGTAAAAGTATATAAAAACTTAGGATAAATGACTATATAATAGTCACTTATCAGTCATCGATGCTTCTTGCCTAGGAGTCATGCTTTTCGTAAGTATAAAAGCTCTTTTGATGGTAATCATGAAGTGAGAGATAAGCCCAAGTTATTGTTTGGAACAAAATTGCTTAAATAAGTTGAAAATATGAAAACAGAGTATAAAATATAAGATGTTTTTAAAAAGAGGAAAAGAGAAGAGGGTGAGAAGCAACAATCCAAGTTGGAGAAGAGAAAGGTTCCTAAGTTGTGTCACAATTGGAAAAAGAGGAGTATCTTCTTTGAGTTGTCATATTGGACAAATAATCATGTTCGTCATAATCTTGATGTTATGTACATTGAAAAAAATGTGTGTGATAATGTGCTACATATTTTGTTAGGTACTGCAATAAAATCAAAAGATAATGAGAAATCAAGAAGAGACCTAAAAGAAATGAACATTTGAAAACCATTGCATCTACAAATGCTTCCATCTTGCAAAGAAATTATGCCTCCGGCTCAGTTCACAATGAGTAAGAAGCATAAAGACACATTCTTGAAAGTTCTAAAGGGAGTCAGAGTCCCTTATGGCTAATCGTCAAACATATCTCTGTGTGTACATCTAGAAGAAAGAACTATTTGGGGTCTTAAGAGCCATGATAGTCATATTTTTCTCCAACAACTACTCCATTTAGTTGTTCGAAAAGCATTGCCTACTTTTGTTGTAAAAGCCATCATTGAGTTGGCAAAATTCTTTTAGACAATTATCCTCAAAGGTGAATACTCTTGCTGATCTCGAAAAGATACAAGATCGGATGGCTGTCACACTATATACTCTCGAGAAAATATTCCCACCAGCTATCTTTGATGTTATGGAGCTCTTGTCGGTGCATTTAGCCGAGGAGGCCTTGCTAGCAGGTCCAATACAATTACGTTGGATGTATCCGATAGAGAGGTACATCCATATTAAATTTATTTTGAAAAAATTTAATTCCTTTATACATTTGGTTTAGCATAAGTAAATGTTTTTATAGGTTTCTACTTACATTAAAATTATATGTTCGAAATTGAGCCCACCCCGAGGCCTCCATAGCTAAGGCAATTGTGGCAGAAGAATGCATGACTTTTTGTACACAATATTTGGATAACATTGAGACAAACTCCAATCGTCCTAGAAGAAATGATGATGAAGGTGATAAGTTAGGCCGCTTTGTAGGAAAAGAAGAGGAAATTACCCTTGATTACATCACACGAGTACAAGCGCATAGATATGTGCTTTTAAATATTGAATATGTCGAGCAATGATGATAAGTTTGTTAGATGGTTTAAAGATTAATACTT
Source organism: Adenophora triphylla var. japonica (assembly GCA_022495995.1). Taxonomy (NCBI): domain Eukaryota; kingdom Viridiplantae; phylum Streptophyta; class Magnoliopsida; order Asterales; family Campanulaceae; genus Adenophora; species Adenophora triphylla. The sequence continues at coordinate 149,128 of JAFEMH010004570.1, forward strand.
AATTCATATTTCCAATATGCTCAGAATGCATCGTGCACATTTGAGGGAGACACTACCTCGTAATCAATGACATCTTATAGAGAAAGAACATAATGATAAGTTTGTTAGCTAGTTTAAAGATTATGTAAGTATGAAACCACTTTTATATGATACTTTCTTTATTGTTATAAATATTTTCTTATAAAATTTTGCTTTTTATAAAAGGTATGCATGACGAAAGATGCAGTGCCCGAAGGAATTAAAAGTCTTGCATTGGGTCCTCATGTGGATGCGAGGCGGTTTAAGTCTTACATAATAAATGGTTTTCGATTTTGAGTGAAGGTTGTCGATAGACGGAGGGAAACTTTAAATAGTGGAGTTATGCTAAATGCAAGTGTGACAAGTTTTGCAAGCCGAAAGGATAATAATTCCATTGTAGGGGATGTTAACTTCTATGGGGAGTTGATTGAGATCCTTGAAATTTGTTATAGCAACTCAATAAGATTTGTATTCTTTAAATATGAGTGAGTTGATAACCGGACAGGCAAGAAGGAAGATGAGCAAAAATTTACTCTTGTAACTTCAATCACAAGTTGTATAAGGATGATCGAGTTGGTGATGAACCATTCATATTAGCATTTCAAGCTGAGCAAGTTTGGTAAGTTAAAGATCCTATAGAAAGTGATTGGAAAGTTGTGATGAGGATTACACCAAGAGATAGTTTTCGCATATATTCAAATGATGATAAACAAGTTTCAGATTCGATTCCACAACTGGTACCATTTTGCTCACAAGATCTGGAGGAAAATATTACTAACAAAGAAGCATCGTGGGTGTGAGAGGGAGTTGATGGGGTCGAGATTGAAACTACTAATATCAACGATGATGATGTTATATGGCCAATAATGATGATGATTAGTTTGAGTATTATTTGTTTAGATCTCATTTGCTTACTATTACTAAGACAATATTATGATTTATGTTTCATGTTTCAATCAAACTTGTAATTTTGTATGGTTGAATATTAATATTCTTACTTGTAATATGTATTTGTTTAGATCTCATTTGCTTACGATTGCTAAGACAATGTTATGACTTATGTTTCATGTTTCAATCAAACTTGTTATTTTGTATGGTTGAATATTAATATTGTTACTTGTAATATGTATTTGTTTAGAACTCATTTGCTTACTATTACTAAGACAGTGTTATGACTTATGTTTCATGTTTCAATCAAACTTGTTATTTTGTATGGTTGAATATTAATATTGTTACTTGTAATATGTATTTGTTTAGATCTCATTTGCTTACTATGCAATTTTGCTCACATTTATGATTATGACTTTGTAATATGTATTTTTATGTTTCTTAAATTTTTTTTAGCCAGTTATGCTGCCAAAGAGAATACAAAGAGGTGATGGCCAAAAAACTAAAAAAATGGGGCAAAGAAAAGCTTAATGTTGAATTTAATGAATTTGGACAACTATGTGGTGGTGAAAAGGCTCAACTAGCTACTTAACTTGGGCATTTTGTGAAAAATGGAGATAATTTCTCATTAACTAAAGAATGGTATGAGATGGAACAGACAGTTCTAGATAACATATGGAAAGATGTTCAAGTAAGTTGTAATCTATATTCCTTACATAAATCTCATGTTTACTTGATTATTTTTTCTTGGCTTTAGTTTTGTATTCTAGTAAGTAGTCAAAAGTCTTATGATACTCTAACAATTGTTCTTTTTCTTTGTTGAATTGTATATAGGATAGTACTAATGCACCTCCCGAGTATGAGAAAATATGTTTTGCAACTCTCAATAAACAATGGAGAGATTGGAAATATTGGGTGAGACAAGCATATAATATGTATGAAACAGACGAGGAGCGATTGGCTAACAAACCTGATGAGTGTGTTATTTCGGATCAATGGGTTGAACTTGTTCATACGTGAAGTTCAGAAAAGTCTAAGGTATATTTCAAATTAATCTCAATCTATTATCTTGAATGTGTTATATGTTTCAAATTAATACTAATACTATCTTTTTTTCCATGGAAGTATCTCAAATAAATCAATTTAATCGATCAAAGAAATTGTGTCTTAATAAAACTGGAAAAAAGTCACATAGTCAAATCAGAAAAGAGGTTTGTCATCGTTCAATTTAGTTCTCGGTTGTCAATTAATGCTTCTTTTGTATTGTATATAAATATAGTTTTTTTTTGTCAAATGATTTTATTATAAATGGTAGAGAGAAGACGAGGGAAAACCTACTGATTGAGTAATCATATTTATAGCTACGCACACCGACAAAGATGGTCAGCCTGCAGACCAAACTACCTCTCGTATGATCGTAAGTTAAAGTTTCAACCTTTTCTGTTTTAGTTTTATTTTTACCTAGTATTGTTATTGTATAGAATACTTTTTCCATTTCTAACTTCATTTTCAAAATATTAATTAAAGTTAAAACAATTATATTGAACATGTTTTTTGTTATAGTTAACGCTCAATGATGCAATTGAAGAACTACCAGAGGAGGATCAAAACTCTCCAAGCAAGCGAGAACAAATATTCACAGATATTAGGAAAGGATGGACATGGGAGAGTGCGTTGTATGGGACAAGGTCTTACCAAATCTATGGTGTTTGGTAAAGCCTCAACATCTCAAAGTGTTTCTGCAGTCCGTGCTGAATTTGAGGAGAAGATGTTATCCATGGAAGCTGAATTTTCAAGGCGTCAAGAGGCCCAACAAGCTAAATTTTCAAGGTGTCAAGAGGCCCAACAAGCCGTATTTTCAAAGCAATTAGAGGCTCAACAAAAACTGCTAGAAGCTTTGCAACGTAATGTTATGCAACTACAAGGAAATGGCAGTAATGGGCAGTGGTATGTTTTCTCAACGTAATGTTTGGCAAATGTAGTTTATGATACTTCAGTGTGGGATTACTAAATAATGGTCTATAATCCTCTATCATTTGAATTGAAGTTGTGGTTGGGTGTTTTGCAGAGCATGGTATTTGAGAGCTTCAATGTTCAGTCAGGGATGGATGCCACATGAAAGAAGAAAGCGTTGAAGGTCATTTGTAAAGAATGACGTGTCTAAGATACTGCCGAAACCAGTAATTTCTTAAAGTTGGCAAATAGTCGATATTATAATGCACCAAACAACTATATTAATTTGTGACTGATGCTTCACGTTGATGTTACTTGGCCACTTCACTTTTTTTTTGTTTTTATATGAGTATATAAGAAGGGTTTCACGTGAAGGATATGTATAGCTTCTCATGTTTTTCTATGGAGTGGAGAAATATTAACACGAGTACTCTTATATTTCTTATCAAACCTTCTTTTGTTTGCTGCATTAGCTGAGAAAGTAAAGCTTGTAAGTTCTGCGGTCAATGAGAGCCTGTTATGCATTTTTTTTTTTTGCAGCTCAGGAACTTGGTATGGGCTACTTCGAAACATGATGTGTATCTCATGTCTAGCAACTCAATCATGCATTGGTCCTCTTTGTCCCAGAATCTGACATAGGTTCTCAACTTCTCAGGGCATGTAGCAGTCCGGGACAATTTTCTTGTTGCAGGAGGTTTCCAAGGAGAACTTGCTTGTAAGGTTAGAAAATACCTGATATTTATGTTCTAAAATTCTCAGTAATCTGGGAGTTCTTACATATAAGTGTAATTGATAGGATCAGAAGGTCAGGGGAACTACTTACTCATTTTCGCACTCTGAAAATGTATGGATGGGAGCTTCTTTTTGCTAATTGGTTGATGAAGATGAGAGCATTAGAAGTGACATACTTATCAGTAAGCATTTACTTTACTTTAGTGTCCTTATATAGGATGTTTAATGTGGTCAATCTTATTGTTCGATCTTTCCTTGTAGACTAGAAAATATTTGGATGCGTGGTGCGTGTTCTTTTGGGCTATGACACCCACACTATTCTCTGTGTTCATGTAACGACCCGAGCCCGAAGCCCGACCCGCTACGTAGGCACCACACACTGGCCCACTAAGCACCTCCTCAATTTGGTCAACCACAGCCCATCACAGGCCTCCAAAAGTCCAATGGATGATTTGATGCTTAGTAGTAGTGCATGGGCCTTCTATATATCACACTAAATTCCCACATATTTTCGATGTGGGATGGGGGGATATCACAATCTCCCCCACTCAAACCCTTGCCGTCCCTAGCAAGGTCAATCAATACCGAGATCGTACCCCCGGGCTAGCTCTCAAGCCTTAAGGTCGGAGTTCTGCTCTGATACCATTTGTAACGACCCGAGCCCAAAGCCCGACCCGCTACGTAGGCACCACACACTGGCCAACTAAGCACCTCCTCAATTGGGTCAACCACAGCCCATCACAGGCCTCCAAAAGTCCAATGGATGATTTGATGCTTAGTAGTATTGCATGGGCCTTCTATATATCACACTAAATTCCCACATATTTTCTATGTGGGATGGGGGATATTACAGTTCACATTCGGACTCTATGCATTGATGGGAAATCAACCTTATGCAGCCACGGTAGTGTAAATTGTATCTCTAGTGCATCTTCCTTTTTTTATTTCTTATATGCACTTTAGATGTATGTGTTACTTAAAAGAACTAGCTTTATTTGCAGGTTTTTACCTGTCTTGCTTTGTTTAACAATTTGATTTCTCCATTAAACTCATTCCCATGGGTTATTAATGGGCTGATTGATGTGAGTCATCTATCTTTATTGATTTTGAATCACATGACTTCTGTGTTGTTTTGTAAGTGAATGAAGTTTTACATTCTGCCAACTATCCTTCACAGGCCATCATATCTACCCATCAGTTCCCAAGGAGGGGGTCATTGAGGGCAATCGCCCGGGCCATTATTGGTAAGGGTCCCATTCTTAAATAGACTATAGTATATATGGTATGTTTATGTTTTTTTTTATAATTTTAGGATGGAATGGCTCGATTATCCATCGCGAGGCGGGCGCCCCACTTAGGGTGAGGCGGACGCTTGGGATGCCTTAGCTGAGGCCGTGGGGTATAGCTTTGAGGCGGCCGCATGGGTGCTTCAGGGGCGAGCGCCTCGAGTCCAGTAGGTTGACCATGGCTTGGCGACATCCGAGGCAGGCATATGGGAGCTGCGAGGCGGGCGCATCAGTGGTAGTAGCTCAGGCCATGGATTGTCGTCGCCAGGCGGACACCTCAAGGCCCAGCGGGGGGTTTTGTCTGACGGGCTTCTTTGTTGTTTCTGGTCTTAGTTGGGCTAGGGTTTGGCTAGTATATTGTTTCACCCTAAAAAATCCACTTAACATGTTCTACATCTTGGACATCCAACTTGAGGTAACGTCTTAACTTACGTCTTGGACTAACGCCTTGAAAATGTTTGTTGTATTTTCCTATTTTTCAGGAACACGAAGATAAATAAAATTAAATCATTTAAATGACTGCATCGACTTAATCAAGCAACAACACAACGGTCTCATCCTTCAAACAAGGGATAATGACTGATCTACATCAACAAATGGCGAGATTCTAGGCGAGATTTCAGCATGACATTCAAGATGTTGTTTTATAGTTACATTCACGCCTATATATTATACCTAGAACGCACCTGTATACACGTTACACAATTTTTCTTACTTTCACTCTGCACTTGTACTCAAAAATGCTAAATACTCAATAATATTTCTTTGGTTTAGGCAGGCTTTCCAAAGGCCTCCCGAGGTTTTTCCCTCGAACGATTGTTCTAACGGTTTCCTCGTTACATCCTTTCGTTCATCTTGCTTTGAGAATTATATTCCATTTGTGCCCAAACATCTTTGAGTAGACAAATTTACTTGTCGAAATTTGTCTAAAACAATTTGGCGTCGTCCGTGGGATCTTTGGTTTTTTAGATTTCGATCAAGATGAGCAATCCAACTTCTGGTATGCCTACCCCCATCATCTCGACTGGGGCAAGGACCAGGACATCAAGTGTGCCCGTAACGTCTAGTGCATACCCACCTATGGGTTCTGGCGCAGCCCCACCTCAAAACCAAGAGCTCGGTTAAGGTGGATCTTCAGCCATGACGTTACCAGGAATTTCCTTAGGAGTTATTACTGCCATGACGTCCATGATGCAACAACTGAAAGATCAGATCAACGAGCAACGACATACCAACCAGATGATTTTCAATCACATCGATAGGCTGCGACATGATTTCTCGGCTTCGGGACTCGACGTTCCAATAGTCAGCACACCGGAGGCATCACCTCTGTAGCCTAGAACTCTTTTCTCGAACACTGGAACGAGTGCATGTGGTGGTCAAGGCAACACGTCCATGTTCAGCACTGTTCAGACTGAGAACACCACCGTTATGTCCAACCCGATGCCGCTATCATCATGTTTCACTTTCGCGACTCCACCCCCTGTGGGGCAAACAGGGAGTTTTAACCTATTCAATACTCCTTTCAATCCTATAATTGCCACTAACCCTGTTGCAGATACCGCCCTTGCAAGAGAAGTACAGCAACTCAAGGAAATCCTCATGAAGTTCCTGGAGTCACCTTGCCCTTCAACCAAGCATCTCCAACCAGCCATCATGATTCACGCTTTGTTCCTGCCATAGCTGGGGTGGAGATCCCTAAGAGATTCCAAGTACCCCCCATGAAGCAATATGATGGCACGACAGATCCTGCAGAGCATATAGCCCTGTAACAAGAAAGATGGATATCATCAGCATTCCTCCCCATCTTAAAGAAATTTGTTTATGCTGGGGATTTGGGTCCACCTTATCTGGTCCCGCCTTGATGTGGCTGACCAATCAACCTATGAATTCCATCTCATGTTACTCTCAATTAATTAATATTTTTCTTAACCAATTTTCTTGCAATCGTGTCTTTGAAAAACTCACAAGTGACCTTTACAGGATTGTCCAACAACATGACGAGACTTTAAAAGATTACGTGTTCAGGTTCAACAAGGAGGTTGTAAGCATTCCTCACATTGACGTGTCGACTGCGACGGAAGCTTTCAGGATGGACCTGAAGAGGGAATCACCCTTCTACCAAGATCTTGTTATGTTCCCATCTAGGAGCCTAGAAGAAGTCAGGACGAGGTCCGTCCACTTCATCAGGCTGGAAGAAGATGAGATGGTTCATGGCAAAACATCTAAAAAATCATCAACCTATGAAAATCCCGGCAGGAAGGCAGACTCGTCTCACCATCGATCCAACAGGGGAAAAACCTACTCTAAAGCTGACTCTTCTAATATTAATGTTGTTGAAGAAGATGATGATGAAGATGATACAGCTTATCCAAAGATTAGTGACTACTGTTTCTCTGTTGACGTTACAGGCCTCCTGCATGAAATGGACAACCTAGGTGGCAAGGCGAGGTGGCCTAAGGCGGCTAAAAAATCATCATCTTGGAAGGACAAATCAAAGTGGTGTGCTTACCATGAAGATTTTGGTCATACTACTGATAATTGCATCGCCTTGAGGAAAGAGATTAGTTACTTACTGTCGAAAGGGCTCCTCAAATATTTGCTAGGAAAAAGAAAAGGACGGGCTGAAATAAAAGAGGCCATCGTTGACGCTCCATCTTCACCTCCCCCGCAACTAAGGTGATCAATTTTATTACGGGCGGATCAGACATTTGTGGAACCACGTACTCTGTAGCAAAACGTCATGCTAAAGATTCCAAGGAAGACAAGATGGAATTGCCAACTAGACACCCGGATCACTCGTCGGGAGAACAAATTATTTTTGATGATGACGATAAATAAGACGTCTTAGATCCGCACCATGATGGTCTAGTCGTCACCCTACAGATTGCCAACTGTAAGGTGAAGCGCATCTTAATCGACAATGGCAGCTTTGTCAACTTAATCTTGAAGAGCACCTTGGAAGAAATGATGATTCCCTTGTCAGAGGTAGTAAGGAACTCCTCCGTCTTGGTAGGCTTCAGTGGGGAAACCAAGCAGACAATTGGAGAAATAAATTGCCTAACTATGTAGAAGGAATGGATTATATGGAAAGGGTTTGCGTGATTGACTGCCCATCCTCATATAATGTCATCTTAGGCAGACCCTGGATCCATAATATGAGGGCGGTCCCTTCTACATACCATCAATGTATTAAGATGCCAACACCTTGGGGAGTCATCACGGTGAAGGGCGACCAACAAAATGCAAAAGAGTGCTACAAAACGGATATGAAGGCGTGTTCTACTCATTGAACACGACCCGTGAAGAAGAAAGTCTAACACGCTTTAAAATCCATGACGATGACGAACCATACCTGTTAAATAGCTGGATGAGACTGGGGCAAGCCATGACCCTCCAATACAATGCCATGAGCTACGCCTTGAATAATATTACGTGTAAGTTAACATTCATTGCAATTTTAACGCCAAGGTACGAACCTCTTTTTAAATTTAATTTTTGTTGAATTCATTCCTCCTTTTATTTAATCAAATTCCCTACTGACTTAAACATCGGAGGGGTGTTAGCTAAGCTAACACCCAATCCTAACATATTCTTGTGATGCAAGATTGACGCTCCTGAACATTGGATAAATGGCTTTAGAAAATCACTGGGCAAGCTCCTTGCAAGAACAAACGCTTAGTGATAAGTATAAGGTACATGCTTCCCCATACTTCAAAGCATCTTTACAATGTACTTATAAAATGATGATCATAACCGCCTGGGCGCACGTCTTTCACACTCGATTTAGAATAGCAAATACCATTCACCTTGTCAAGGGAATCACATTTGTTATTTTAAAATTCAAGATGTAAACTAAGGATCGTAACGTTAACACGTTACCTAAGTACTCCGAAAAGTGACATTTCTACATGTCACCTACAACTTGGTTATAACATCGTTGCATGTTATCATTACAACTTGGTTATAACATCGTTGCATGCTATCTTTACAATTCGGTTATAACATCGTTGCATGTTATCTTTGCAAATTGGTTACAACACTTGTACGTGTTGTCTTTCGTATCTAAACGAAAAAATATTCAAAGAATAAAACATCCAAAACGTCACTACAGTTAAAATTAACCAAAAGACCAAAGATGTTGGACTAACCCAACACCATCAAAAGCTAAGATGTTTGGACTCTTATGAGCCACTTACAAAAGTTCCAAATGAAAAGTTGTCTTAGGGGCCAACCCCCTATTTTTAAAAAAAAACCCAAGTTAATGTGCCAACAGAGGCACGACCAAATAGAACATAAATATTGTTTTAGAGCGTAAATATTAAATTGTTTTATGCAACAGGGGTATCACTTTCCTTACCATCCTTTTCCTGAGCAGATGTTCCGGCTTCATTTTTTTCTTCTTCCCTTCCTACTTCATCTCTTCTGGTACCTTGACTTCATTCGAATTCACCTCACCTACATCTACCTCTTCACACAGAAAAACATCCAACATGGCTACCTCATCCTCAATCTTCCAGGCCTCATGTTTCCCAGCCTCGTATTCTTGAATCATGTTGATTCTGCTTTCCATCGCTGCCTTGGTAGCATCTGCCATGAATTGTTCCTTCGCCTTCGCCAGCTCCTTGATATCCTCTACTTCCACCCTCAGCATCCTTGTAGTAAGGTCCGTCAACTCCTTCTCCACCTGTTCAGTTTTTTCTTTTGCCTGTGCAGCCTTCTCCTCTCCCATCTTTACCTTCTGTGTTAGGATCCTGATACGATTCTCCTTCACCTCTATTTCCTTCACCAACGATCCCATAAAATTCGATACCTATAAAGTAGACCAAGCAAAATGAACATCTAGAAGCTTCCATGAAAACCAAAAAGAAGATTTTTTACCTTCTCCACGCTCTCCATGTCAGCCTTCAAACTCTCCTCTTCCACCATGGTCACCGTGTCATCAACCTTCCTCTTCTTGCCATCCCTGGTCAAGCTATCTCCATTTGGGAGAGGAGGCTTACCTCCCTCAAGCTTCACTCCAACTTTTCCTCTCAAGTTGGACATAATATCAGTTACATCAAAACCTGCCTTTGAATGGGTAACTGTTCCATCAAAATAAAAAGAGTTACAAGGGAACTAAAACCAAGAATCATGTATGTGGAGAAGGGGTTTACCATATGACATTTTTGCTGGACTGGCGCTTATAGAAACTCTTTCCTCTTCCCTAGAATCTTCGCCAACAAACTCAACAGGGCTAGGTTTATACTTTCGTAGAGATTCAGGAGATAGATTGAAAATTTACTCAACATTGACAGCAGTTTCCTCAGTGGGGGGAAATAATTCTTCCAACGATGCAACTACACAAGAAGGAAGTAAAAAGCTGGTCAAAATGACAAATCAAGCAAGACGTAAAGAGGTAAGCCAAGGAATAAAATAACATCTACCTTGGTGGATCCAAGCAGATGTCACCTCCTTGCCTTCTCCCTCCAAACTAGCCTTCTTCACATAGAAGAACTCAGCAGCATCTAAACCTAGAACCAAAGGATCCCTACCTGGCCTAATCCTAAAGTTAAACCTACCATTCTCAAAAGCCCTAATATCATACGTAAATGCCAACTCCTCTAAACCAGCAACCAGCCCCTGTTCCGTTGAAATCATGTCTAATGTGTGCAAAGTACGCCAACCAATGGGCATCAGCTGACAGTACGATGGTTTCGTGACCTTAAAGAAGCGGGTAATTGTGGGGGAAAAGGGGAATTTCAGGCCTATCGTGAAGTGATATTCATAGAAACCTACCCAATCAACGGAAAAACGATTGACGCTACATGCTTCGCCTGGCACAAGAAACTTCGCGTTTGGGGAAAATGCATTGTTTCTCTTCAACGCATCAATGTGGGATGTGCTAAAGTTGCACTGTTCCTCATCCTTCTTTTTTATAAACCCTAAAAGCATTTAAAACCCTTGGGGGGAATGGCATCAACATCGATAATCGCCTTCCCTTTACCCATGAGCGACGAACAGAAAGTAAACGAGAAACAAGAGAGAGAGTACTCACCGGAGAAAAAACGGAGACAATAGCGCCGGTGATGGAAGAGCAGTTTTGAAGAAATATGATTTTCTTTCAAAAATTCAAATTAAATATGACAAGACCACTACAAATCCCATAATGAGCCCTAATTCCTCGAGCATTGTGTGGGCCAACCACCTCATCACCTTCCTTTCAAGATCGAGGCAACACTTGTCAAAATATTAAAACTTTCCGTATTTTAGCATGGAAAAGCCTTAATATTTTGGGGGCAATTGTTTCACCCTAAAAAATCCACTTAATATGTTCTACATCTTGGACATCCATCTTGAGGTAACGTCTTAACTTATGTCTTGGACTAACGCCTTGAAAATGTTTGTTGTATTTTTCTATTTTTCAGGAATACGGAGATAAATAAAATTAAATCATTTAAATGACTGCATGGACTTAGTCAAGGAACAACACAACGGTCCCATCCTTCAAACAAGGGATAATGGCTGATCTACATCAACAAATGGCGAGATTCTAGGCGAGATTTCAGCATGACATTCAAGATGTTATTTTTTTTAGTTACATTCACGCCTATATATTATACCTAGAATGCACATGTATACACGTTACACAATTTTTTTTACTTTCACTCTGCACTTTTACTCAAAAATGCTAAATACTCAATAATATTTCTTTGGTTTAGGTAGGCTTTCCAAAGGCCTCCCGAGGTTTTTTCCTCGAACGATTATTCTAAGGGTTTCCTCGTTACATCCTTGCGTTCATCTTGCTTTGAGAATTATATTCCATTTGTGCCCAAACCTCCTTGAGTAGACAAATTTACTTGTCGAAATTTGTCCTAAACATATTATAAGCTTTGTAACCCTATGTAAACATTATGAGATCATTGGACAAATAATAAAGAATTAGTTCAAAACCCCAAACAATTACATCTCTTTCTCTTTTTGATTTCTCAATTGATTGTGTGTGTTCTTGGTTTTGTCAATTAGCTTCCACTGCGATTTCACAACAACTGGCATCAGATCACGGCTGCGATGGCTGGGGGTTAATTCTATCATCGTGAAGTCCGATGTTCAGAAATTTGATGGGCATGAAAACTTTGCATTGTGGCAGAGGTGGGTGAAGGATTTTCTGGTTTAAGCAGGCTTGGGAAAAGTTATTCGATATTCGACTATACCCGATGATATCAAAGAAGGACCATGGAAGGAGTTGCAAGAACGGGCTGTATCTTCAATACGGCAGTGCCTTGCGGATGAGGTGGTGTATCATGTGATTGATGAAGAATCACCGACGAAGGTTTGGGAGATTTTAGAGGGCAGGTATATGTCAAAATCCTTGTCTAACAAGTTGCATCTTAAGCAACGGTTATATGGGCTTAAGATGGCGGAGGGTTCTGACCTAGAATCTCATATACACGCGTTTAATCAAATTCTCAATGATTTGGTTAGGGTGGAGTTGAAAATTGAGAAGGAGGACAAGGCATTGATGCTGTTGAATTCGTTGCCTACTTCTTCAACATACGAAAACCTTATTACTACGTTGAATTGGAGGATCGATACTGTGGAATTGCAACCGGTCACAGAAGCTCTTCTAGATTTTCATAAATGGAAGAAGTTAGTTGATGAACCTGCGGGTGAGGGGTTATTTGTGAAGGAGAATGAGGAATGTGGGAGAACCCAGTCTCGGGATAATTCACAAAGGCAGAATTCTCGTTCGCAGTCAAGGAAGAAGTATAAGGGGAATTGTTTCAAGTGTGGGCAGAAGGGGCACAAGAGGCAGAATTTTCTGGAGAAGGGGAATGGTAAAGGCAAAGCAGGGTCTTCAAAGTCAGTTAATGTTGTTGAAGTTTGCTCGGAGGACGTGGATGGTGATATGCTCACGACTTCATCAGCTATAGAGCACCCGACTGATTGCTGGATTCTGGATTCGGCATGTTCGTTTCATGTGACGGCGAATTGTGATTGGTTCAATGCCTACATGTCAGTTAATTCGGGTATAGTTACTATGGGTAATGGTGCTACATGTAAAATTGCTGTCATAGGAACTATAAGAATTAAAATGTATGATGGTGTGGTTAGAATGTTATGTGATGTTAGACATGTTCCAGAAATTTCTAAAAATCTTATTTCATTGGGTACCTTGGATGTAAATAGTTTGACCTATAAAGCACAAGGTGGAGTATTGAAAGTTGTTAAGGGTGCTATGGTGGTGATGAAGGGTAAGAGGGGTTCTAAAAACATTTATAGGTTGCTAGGAAGCACAGTTGTAGGTGGAGTAACATCCGTTGAATCTGAGGTAGATGTTGATACTCTTCTATGTCATATGCGTCTTGGTCAAATGGGTGAAAGGGGGATGCATGAACTTCATAAACACAAGTTGTTGAAGGGTGTGAAGACTTGCAAACTTCAGTTTTGCAAGTATTGTGTTCTTGGAAAGTAAAACAAGTTGCAATTCAAGACAGGTAAACATACAACAAAGGGCATTCTCAATTTTGTTCACTCAGATGTGTGGGGGCCAGTTAGAACAGAATCAAGGGGTGGACAATATTACTTTGTGACGTTTATTGACGATTTTTCGAAAAAAGGTTTGGGTTTACTTCATGAGGCACAAGTCAGAAACTTGTGAGAAGTTCAAGGTGTGGAAAGCTGAAGTGGAAAACCAAACAGGGAAAAAAATCATGTGTTTGAGAAGTGATAATGGGACAGAGTACACAAATGGTGAGTTCAAGAAGTTCTGTAGAGAGCATGGAATCAAGAAGCACTACACAGTACACAAGACACCACAGCAAAATGGTGTGGCTGAATGGATGAATAGATCTATTGCAGAAAGGGCTAGGTGTCTATGATTCAATGCAGGATTGGCGAAGAATTTTTGGGCTGATGCGGTGAGTATGGTTTGTTTCTTGATAAACAGATCACATAGAGCTTCATTGGATAACAGGTTTGCGGAGGAGGTATGGATAGGTAATGAGGTAGACTTCACCGATATCCGGGTGTTTGGGTGTCCATCCTATGTGCATATTCCTGGTGAAGAGAGGTCGAAGCTTGACACAAAGTCAAAACAGTGTATCTTTCTCGGGTATGAAACAGGTGTAAAAGGATACAAGCTTTGGGATCCCAAGTCAAGCAAGGTGGTGATCAGTAGGGATGTGGTCTTTAATGAAAAGGCTATGTTGAAGTGTACTCAAGATGATAAAGAGAAGGTGCCAGAAAACAAAGGGAGCGAGAAGCAGGTTATTGAGGTGGAGTTACATGAGGATGAAACTGATAGGGATTTCACTCTTCCGGATTCAGAGGTGACTACACAGGAAACTGAAGCGGCTAGTACTTCAGTTGGGAGACCTAAGAGAGTAATCAAACCACCGGTCAGGTATGGGTTTAAAGACATGGCTTCATATGTCTTGTTCTTAGTAGTGGAGACCCAAATTCTTTTAAGGAGGCAATAAACAGTCCGAAAAAGGATAAATGGGTAACGTCTATGGCGGAGGAGATGGAGTCTTTGTACAAGAACGATACATGGGATTTTGTGGAGCTTCCTGAAGGGAAGTGTGCTATTGGTTGCAAGTGGGCTTTCAAGCATAAAGAAGCGGTATCAGAAAAAGAGGGGGAAAAGTTCAAGGCTTGTTTGGTAGCAAAGGGGTACTCGCAGCGAGAGGGGGTTGATTATAATGAGATTTTTTCGCCTTTTGTGAGACATACTTCCATTCGGATTGTGTTGGGTCTTGTAGCGCATTATGATTTGGTGTTGGAACAAATGGATGTGAAAATTGCATTTCTACACGGTGAGTTAGATGAGCAGATTTTCATGGAGCAACCACATGGGTTCACGAAGCCCGGGCAGGAGCGTTTGATTTGTAAATTGAAGAAGTCACTTTATAGGTTGAAGCAATCTCCGAGGCAGTGGTACACAAGATTTGATTCCTACATGGTGAGTATTGGCTACAAGAGATGTGAGTATGATTGTTGTGTTTATGTGAAGAGCCTTGATGATGGTTCAAAAATTTTTCTGCTACTTTACGTGGATGATTTCCTTATCACGGGTAGAAGCAAGAACAAGGTCAATCAGTTGAAGGCCTTGTTGAGTAAAGAGTTTGACATGAAGGATTTGGGGGAAGCCAAGAAGATTCTTGGGATGGAGATTCACTAAGATAGAAATCTAAGAATGTGGTTGTCTCAAGCCGGCTATGTGGAGAAGGTGTTGGAAAAGTTCAACATGCGGGATGCAAAACCTGTGAAGACACCATTGGTGAGTCATTTTAATTTATCTGCCTCAGATTCCCCGAGTTCGACTGAAGAAATTCGGAGTATGTCAAAGGTTCCTTATGTAATCTCCGTGGGATGTCTCATATATGATATGGTTTGCACTAGGCCAGATTTGACGCAAGCTATTAGTGTGGTTAGCAAGTATATGGCGAATCCGAATAAACAGCATTAGGAAGCAGTTAAGTGGATTCTTAGATACTTGAAGGGCACTATGGATTATGGCATCATGTTTGAAGGAAAGAGTGAGGAGCTTTCTGTTGTGGGATATGTAGATTCAAATTATGCGGGAGACTTGGATCGGAGGCGGTCGACTACGGGTTATCCATTTACACTCGCAGGTGGACCCATATGTTGGAGGTCTATGATTCAGTCTATCATTGCATTATCTACAACGGAAGCAGAGTACATGGCACCTGTTGAAGCTGCAAAGGAAGCCTTATGGCTTCGGGGCTTAGTCACGGAGTTGGGTATTCAGCAAGGTGAAGTGAAGTTGCATTGTGATAGTCAAAGCGCGATTTTTCTAGCAAAGAATCATATTTATCATCAACGGACGAAACATATTGATGTTCAGTTTCACAAGATTCGGGAGTTGATTGATATGGGTGATGTTGTGCTAGAGAAGGTTCACACCACGAAGAACGCTGCTGACATGTTGACAAAGCCAGTTACTACTGATAAGTTCAAGCACTGATTGGATTTGTTGCACATCTCTAGCTGTTAGAGATGGGATGGTTCGAGCATTGGTTCCTTGTATCTTCTGTTGGGTTGGGTCAATACTCGCCAAGGTGGAGATTGTAGGATGGAATGGCTCGATTCTCCATCGCAAGGCGGGCGCCCCACCTAGGGTGAGGCGGACGCATGGGATGCCGTAGCTGAGGCCATGGGGTATAGCTTTGAGGCGGCCGCATTGGGGTGAGCGCCTCGAGTCCAGTAGGTTGGCCGTGGCTTGGCGACATCTGAGGCAGGCGCATGGGAGTTGCGAGGCGGGCGCATCAGTGGTAGTAGCTCAGGCCATGGATTGCCGTGGCCAGGCGGGCGCCTGGTGTTGCCGAGGTGGGCGCCTCAAGGCCCAACGGGGGGTTTTGTTTGACGGACTTCTTTGTTGTTTCTGGTCTTAGTTGGGCTAGGATTTGGTTAGTATATATATGCTTTGTAACCCTATGTAAACATTATGAGATCATTGCACAAATAATAAAGAAGTAGTTCAAAACCCCAAACAATTACATCTCTTTCTCTTTTCGATTTCTCAATTGCTTGTGTGTGTTCTTGGTTTTGTCTGTGAGGACCCCGACCCGGAACCTACACGGGTCCCGAGCTGGAGCGTCCTCAAACTAACCCAAATCTCCTAATACTTTAAAAACTTTGATTTAACTTCCAAACATAAACACAACCATTTCAAAATAATTCTACTCCTTCCACATTGGAGGAAAAGTTGACCAACCATGAAAATAATAAACTGTTTTAGTTACAAAAGATATCGAATATAATATGGAATTAAAGTTTATGAATACAACCCTTTAAAAGAATTATGCTAACAAACACTTTCTACCCAATCTAAACATAACCCGACAATTCCCAAAATACCACTTCTAACTCCTTTCCGCCCCTTACCTCGGTCGGTCCACCTGCCTCGGGATCTAAAACAAGAAGGAGAAGGGTGAGAATAAATCTCAATGAGCTATTATGAATGCAAAGAAGATGCCAAACAAGATGCAACACATAGCATGGTAGCACATAACACATTATGAAAGCGGTAAACACATTACGTTACCTCATTTTACCTTTTCCCCGTCTCGAACAATAAGTCGTACAACGTGGGAGTAAAACTCCACTCTTTGGTGAATTGCCTCCAAGACATTCACCTCTTATAGAGACTCATACCCCGTAGATCCATATAAGAAAAGATACCTATAATAGAGTATCCAAAATAATATATTCCCCGGTACACCAATCGCAAAGCAGGTCCGTAAAGGCTTCTTCATGCTCAATACGCCAAGCTAGCATACCCCACTCTGTGGCCACAGAGGAGGGGAGGGTCACCGGTATGATGGACCTTCAATCGCTTATAGAACAAATCAATAATTGATTGACTTCCATCATACCCACCCGAACGCATTCAAGCACATAATAGTTACTTGAATTATAATCCACAAAAAGGGATAATCATATAACAACATGGTAAAATATACTCATGATTCATCCATACTATAGTGCAACAGTTCATGTAATACACTATGCATAATACCATTAACGAATTTAAATTCAAGTAAGGTATCCATATAAACACATAATCCACACCGGGATACCATATAACAATACCAAATAATCCACAAAGGGGATAAACAATATAGCCACATGGTAAAATATACTCATGTTCAACCAATATCATAGTACAACATTTAATTAACACACTATGCACAATATAAACAATGTATATGAACTCAAGTAAGGCAAGGAAGTATCATCGATCCATCCTACAAGGTCACTATGCAATACTACATAGCTCCTATAAAGGCTCAAGCTCAAATTACCAAGTGGGAGTCACAATTTATAAGAGATCAACTAAGATTGCCAAACAATTTCTGATTCAGACTTAACGTGCTTCCGTAGTTCCATAGTAACCCAATTAAGGTGTCATTAAATGATACAATTGTCCTAAGTGTAACTTAGGTTAAAAGGATTATTTCATATCCGAAAAGGTCAGGTTCCAAACTTTATATTGGTTAAGGATCAAGCTAGGAGGTTACTAGTGAAAATTCGACCAAATAAACGGGGAACTAGGCCAAATCTGCCAACATGGGCGACCGCCCATAACCTCTTGGGCGACCGCCCAAGAGGGATTTCCAAGAACCCTAACTTCTGCCAAGATGGGCGGCCGCTCATCACCACTTGGGCGACCGCCCAAGACCATTTTCAGTACATTTCGAATTTCCAACTTATTTTTACATAGATTATTTTCCCTTAAATCTTTCTTCATTTCAAGAACACCAAGGAGGATTCTAACCTTACATAACTCATCTTAAATCATCCAAACCCAAGATAATATATACTTAGATTATTTATCACTTAATTTCCCACCCATTTCACTATCACATTCTAATTATAAACTTCTTAGTTTAATCAACCCAAATAATCATAAACCTAGATTATTTTCCACAAGATTTTCAACCCATTTTATCAACTCATTTCAAGTTAATTCTCTAAAATTAACTCAACCCATTTTACTTCCATTTTTCATGATTAACCATCTTAATCCAAATCAACACATTTTCTTACACTCTTAATCATTCCTTATGAACAACAATAACATTCCATAACATTAACTAATTCCCCAACTCCAAGAAGGTTTCCAAGGTATCAAACAACCATTATAATGACAACCTCAACATCAATCATTTATGAGCATACAAAGAAAGAAAGACATAATAACTCACCTTAGAATAAGAGATGGATCATGGATTTCTTTAGCTTGATGCACTCCCCTTGGTCTCCCGATTCCAAAAGTGCTCTCGGATCTAAAAATGGTGAAGGATTGATCTTGGTAGGAGCCTTGGAAGATGAAGCTTCAACAATGGCTTCCATGGAAAGTTGAGAGAGAAAGGGAAGAAGAAGAAGAAGAAAGGTGGAGTATATAAATGGGTAAAGAGAGGGGGGGGGCCGGTCCAAGGAGGGAGTGTGAGGGGAAATTAAGGATAAGGGTATGGTCCCCCCCATACCCAAATATCTAGGCTTTCAACATTTATTTCTTTCCCCCTACACAAACTAAAGCCTAACTACCCCCATTTTATTATTGTCAAATTATTATATTCTCTCCATAGACTTTATTTGATTTTCTCAATTATCCCATCCTAATATAAGTAATCTAAAATATAAAATGATCACATAATATTAACGATAATATTAAAAGCACACAATATGATGTTAAATTAGTGCCTAGGGTTAGGGTCGTTACATTGTCAATTAGCTTCTGCTGCGATTTCACAACAATAACTATAATAAATATTTATTTATTTGCTAATTACACATAATTTGGGAAAATAACTGTCTGTAAGTCTGTTAATATTCAACGTAGGTCTCTTAATTTTTTTCCTTGTATTTCGCACACAAAGCTCCTAAATCTATCATAATTAATCAAGCCCTTCAATCTTCATCAGATCTCCCCCTCCCACCATCTCTTAATTTCTTCCTTGGAATGCTCTTTTCGGTCAGCCCTGCTCCTAGTCATGGATCGCCCTTTTCGGCCGTGAACGGTGAATCAATTCGTCTTTCTTTCAGCACTTCCCTCTTTCGCCGAAGGGTTAAATTAACTGGTAATGTAAAAAAAGAAAGATTAGGGTTTGCCTTTTTGTTTCTTTACTTTGGATATTGCTTATTTAGGGATTTTTTTTCCTTGTATTTTTTGTCTAATTGTTTATTTATCATGTTCTGATGCAGGATCATGAATTAAGTTTGATTGTTTTACATACTACCCAATTTCATCATCCATCACAAGACTTCATCTTACAAGAATTCAGGTGTTGATGTTCTTTTTGTATTACAATTGTGTTTAATTTTATTTGATAATGTTTCCAAAAAAACAGCCATCTGGTTGTGAGAAAAAAAAGTTGTTAAGCAATTTAATGCTTCACAAAAGGGGGCTATTGATAAATTTGTTTTTAAAAGAGACTCGGGTCATAAAAATTCTAATGGATTGGGTATTAGTAACATTGAACAACCTGAAATTTTAGATGAAAAAAATAATTCTGATGAATTGGGTGTGCGTAATGATTTTTTTCTCACAATAAAGTGTCGGATGTTGATTTGGATGTTTTCTTTTCTGAATTAAAAGTGTTGCAATTCACTTTGCCAAGGTGATCAATGTCAGCTCTCGATGTTTTTGAATTTGTCAAAGATGCAGATTGTTATCCTAACGTTAGTATCGCGTATCGATTTTTTTAAACTATGCCTGTAACCGTGGCATCGGCCGAAAGAAGTTTCTCAAAATTGAAATTATTGAAAAATTACTTGAGGTCATCAATGTCTCGAGAAAGGTTGAGCGATCTTGCCATTTTGTCCCTTGAGAAGGATTTTGTGGAAAATATTGATATTGATACGGTCATTAATGATTTTGCATCTAGAAAAGCTCAAAAAAATTTGTTTATATGATCATAATGTGCTTCTTTAATCGTTTTTTACTTTTGGTCATCTTTCAGGTTTGATGTTATTGGAGTTCAACATGGTTCAGCTATCAAAAACAAATATCTTCTTCAGATTTTGGGATGCTTAATTGTTTCACAAATGATTTTTGTTCTTGTTCTTTTAATGATCTTGTTGTTTTGGATATAAACCTAGTAACTTTACTTCTGTTTTATCTAGGTAAAAATATATAGCATTTGAGTATCGTAAAAATATATAGCATTTGAGTATCGTAAAAATGTTCGATTAATTAGGGGTCTCTTCATCTGATTTCGCCCGGGGCCCACAAAAGTCTAGGAACAGCCCTGTTCCTATCCTGTTCCGAGTGTAATCGTCAACAAGAATGGTTGGAGGTGATATGTCTTATATTGAAGAGAAAGGAGTGAATTTATCTGGAGGCCAGCGAGCTCGTCTTTCCCTTGCAAGGTAATTTCATCCGTGTTTCCTTATGAAGGTACTCTTGTGAAGGAACTACATTAAGTACTTATTTTGCATTCGGAAACCCCTGTTATTTGGGCCAATCAACAAGGCTGTCTACCATGGCTCTGATTTGATCATGTTGGACAATGTCCTAAGTGCAGTTGACGCACATGTCTCTCGCTGTATTTTATCCAATGCAATTTTAAGTCCACTTCTGAATCAGCAGACGTGCGTTCTTTCTACCCATAATATTCTGGTAATGCTTTATCTGTGAAATTGATGGAGCATATTTTGTACATATTATTTACTAAGCCTGCACTTCTGAATCAGCAGACGCGCGTTCTTTGTACCCATAAGGTTCAATCACTATAAGAGGTTCAATCTCGAATTGACTATTTATTTAAACTATTCTTATTAGCATTCAAATGTTTCGGTTTGCCTTTAAAATAGGAGTTGCTCTTTATTTGCTGTATACGCATTCTATCGATACCAGGTAACAAAAAATTCCTTTGTACATTTTTTCTGGGCTCACAATAACCATTCTATTGATACCAGGTAACAAAAATTCCTTTGTACATTTTTCCAACTCTATTAATGTATTAATTTTTGGTGTTATGTTACATTCTCTTTATGTGGCGTAATTAGTTCATGAATACCTCTTATTAATGACTTTCTTATATTCACTCAATAATTGGATTGCCGAGCTGATTGCCGGTGCTACAAAGAACATGATGGAGTAGAAGGATCCATTCAATGGTTTTCTTGTTTGTTTGGCCTTGAAAAACTTGAGCTGAAGCAAAGTTTGAAACTTGTGCAAAAATAAGCTTTATCTTTGATGTATAGATCATTGATCATTTTGTGTAGATTTAAGTTTGGGTGTAGAGCTACATTGTAAAAAAAAAAAAAGTAGAGCTACATTGTAAAAGGGAGGCTCAAGCTTTAGCTTTTGTAATCTAAGATTGCATTTGGGTTAATATACATGGTGTTAAAACAATGTGTATTTACATTTACAAAGCCTAGTTATTATACAGGTTGCATTTGGCTCAAGCTTTAGCGTTTTGTTGCATTTGGGTTAATATATAGGGAGAGCTCTCGGCCGTGCAGGGAGAAAGAAACGAATGTGCAAAGCCTAGTTATTTACGGCGGCCCTATATCCGCCGTAAATAACCTCAAGTGGACGATTCGTCCCCTGCACAACCAACTATTCCCCAAAGGGGGACGAGTGAATCTGAGAGAGTCAAAAGGGGCACGACTCGTGCCCCTTGGGACGACTCGTCCCTTGTAATACGGCAGCCTCAAAATCCGCCGTAAATGTATTTTCTTATATACGGCAGCAATATATCCGCCGTATTTAAACTTCCTCATATACGGCTGCAATACATACGCCGTATTTGTACTTCATTATATACAGCGGCTCATATATCCGCCGTAAATATTGAATCATATACGGCGGCAATACATCTGCCGTATTTGTACTTCATTATATACGACGGCATATATATCCGCCGTAAATACTATATACGGCGGTAATTTTTGTTGTAAATTCAAATACGGCGCAACCTCATACGGCGCCAAATAAACTGTCTAGCATCCGCCGTATATATTATTTACGGCTGCCCCAGTTACTATATACAGTGGATTTTAGCCGCCGTAAATAGTGTAGTTTCTTGTAGTGAGATGCCTAGAAATCCCCACTTGCTTACTGAACTCATCGAACTCAGCACTACAGAACTCCAACCCATTATCTGTCCATAGTCGCTTGATCTTCTTTCCTATCTTATTATCCACTAATGTCTTCCACTGTCTGAAATTGGTGAGAGCCTCACGCTTGTGCTTCATAATAATTACTCAAGTCTTCCTCGAGTAGTCATCAATCATAGATAAGAAATACCTGTGACCCCTTAATGATTCCTGACATGATGGTCCCTAACAATCCGAGTATATGTAATCCAGATTGCCCTTCGTTTTGTGAACCCCCTTAGGAAACTTGATTCGCTCCATCTTTCCAAGTATACAATGCTCGCAAAACTTTAGGTCCTTGTCCTTATGGCCACACAGAAGACCACGATTAGCCAATATCTTCATCCCTCTAATGCTCTTGTGCCCAATCCTAATATGCCACAACTTGATCATATCCTCCTTGACCACTTCAGATGATGCAACCAATACTGACCCAGAAAGCGTCCTTCATTGGAGGAAATATAAGGAACCCCGCTTAAGGCCTCTCAGAATTACTTCAAAACCTTTGCAGACATAAGTTACTCCACCTTTACCTTTGAAACTGTACCCTTTGCTGTCGACCTGACTAAGAGACATCAGGTTCTTCATCATCTGTGAAACATTCCTCACATCGTTCAAAGTGCAGAACTTACCATCATGAGTCCTCAGCTTGATAGAACCAATTTCAACCACCCTACAAGTAACACTATTTACCATCCTGCTCATAGGTTGTAAACCACTCTCTCCTCGAACTGATATGATAAGAAGCCCCAGAATTAAGAATCCACGCATCCGACTGTTTTGCAGAGTCTTCTATCACTAGGGCATAATCCTAATCAGAGCTGCTCATATAAAATGCAGCAGCATTAGCTTCATTTCGATATGGAGGCTCGCCTTGCTTCTTTCTAGGACAATCTGTTTTCCAATGTCCCTTCCACTTGAACTAATTACAAACATTATCAGGTTTCGGACCCCTCTTTCCAGAAGACTTTTTCTTCTTCTGTTTACTGCTAAAACCCATGCTGCCTTCCGCAACCAAACCTGTTGTCTGATTATCTGTACCACTGTTACAGCTTGCCTTACGACATAAATCTCTAGTCTTAAGAGAGTATTTCACCTCCTCTAGATTTAACGTCTCCTTACTACTGATACTAGAGTCAACATAGTACTCATATGATAAATGCAAAGAAACCAGAAGCATTAATGCATCATCCTCATCAGCAACCTTAGCATCTATAATACGCAGTTCAAGTAATAAAGATTTAAATCTATCTAGGTGATCCCTAATGGGCGTACCTTTCGATATTTGGAGAGAATATAGCCTCTGCTTCAGATATAGCTTATTGGTCAATAATTGTGTCAAATACATGTCTTCCAACGCAAGCCACAAAGCACCTCCGGAATCGGTATCCGGAATATCCGCTAGAACATCATCATCTAGACACACGAATGATTTTAGAGTAGGCTCTCTCATCTAGCGCGATCAGATCTGCCTATTCTTTTTCTACTGCCTTCTTCGCTTTCTCCGAATCTTCTACCGTAGCAGCTGCGACAGTACCGGTAGGAACGGCTTCTGCTTTGACCTTTGGATCCTAACGATCCCCGATTGCAGCAGCCACTGGAGCCCACAAGCCCTTGTCTCTCACCAAGGCTTTCATCTTAATTTGCCAAAAAGAAAAACTATCCTTCCCATTAAACTTATCGACCTGTGATTCAATTCCTGATCCTAATTTCTTAGGCAGCGAAACAACCCTAGACCTTCCTGAACCTAACCAGCTCTGATACCAGTTTGTTAGAACAGAGTCTATGTAGAAGATAAAAAATAAGCAACAATCACACAACACACAAATATACGTGGTTCACCAACTTGGCTATGTCCACGGGGAGAGGGAGAGAATATTATTATCTTCTAGAAATCAATCGATTACAATCTCTAATCTAATGCATGAATTTTTGGCAAAGAATTCCTATCTGTGCAAACTCTAGATCAAGAGAAACATATGAGAAAAAGCAACTACAAGCATGGTAAGGGGTAGGAATTATTTATATGGTCTACTCCTAACCCTGCAGGGTTTTACAACCCTGGGCCAAATCTGCCGCTGAACAGGCCAAATCCGGCATAGGGTGCGATCGCCCCTTCCTAGGGAATGATTTCCACATCTTCAGAAATAGGTAGCGCGCGATCACCCGAGAATGGGCGTGATCGCTCCCTTTGTCAGAATACTTGGCGCGGTCGTGCGCCTCTTACCACGTGGTCGCTCCCCTCGGATGTGTCAGGAATTCTGAGTTTGCTTGTTTAATCCCCTAATTTAGGCGTACCCAACTTAGATGGCATCAAACCCAACTGTCTACTTAGAACCCTTCATTAAAATAATCCATTTCCATCAAATTGATTATTTACAAAGCAAATAAATGTAGCCCAAAGTTTACTTGAATTATTTTCGCATCTTGGAATGCCTGAATCCATATACCCAATTAATCTCAAACTTATTATCTTACTTCCTATTTGTGAACATATAATCATTTGTTTTCTGCAAGTAATGTATAATCCTTTTAGCTGCAGTCTAAGATCCTTTCCATGATAGCTATGATATGTGCCTAACACATCAACTATGTATTCTGGGTATAGAAGAGTAAGAACCCGACAAAACACAAACTCCCTAGATTCGGAGTTAGTTTCTTGTAAAACACTTTTTTTCTAGTGATTAGGAAAAACGTGTTTATAAATTCTCAGTGACATTTTTTTAAATAACTTGAACTTTTTTAAAAAATGTGCGGTGATATTCTTGTAAACAATCGAAACTTCTTAACACCCCATTGCACTCTTCAATACACGAACTGGTAATCTTAAACACTTCATGTATAAAAACTTCAAAGGCCTGTTTGATGACCTAAATGACATTTTTTGGGCTTTTTAAACCCTTTATCAAGAGGCGAAGGCCGATGAATTTTGTAGGTATCAAAATTCCCTTAGATTTGATATACTTTCGTGGTTCATCATGAGTCAAAGTTAAGCTCATTGCCGTGCATGCACTCAAACGACTCTATAATTAATATCAAGAGTCAAAAGTTACGCCCGTAGACGTTTGTTTTAGGCTACAACCCTTTTTTTTTTTGTATTTTTGTTTTTTACCTCTTTTTTCTATTTTTTCTTGTAATTTCCTTTTTGTCATTAATGAATTTTCTTTTCTTTAAAAATAAATAAATTGCATATCCAGAAGCCTTTGATATTGATATCCAACAGGTTTATTGACCATTATCTTGTTCAAATATGTTTGTTAATCAGTCCCCAGAAGTCTTTGATATTAATATCCAGAAACCTTTAAGATTGATATACAGAAGGTTTGTTGGTCATGACCTTGTTCATATGTGCTTGTTAATTCATATCCAGATGACTTTAATATTGATATTCTGAAGGTTTGTTGGCCATGACCTTGTTCAAATGTGCTTGTTTATTTATATCCAGAAGCCTGACTACTAATATCCATAAACCTTTAAGATTGATTTACAGAAGGTTTGTTGGTCATAAACTTGTTCAAATGTGTTTGTTAATTCATATCCAGAAGGCTTTAATATTGATATCCATATTAGCCATTTCCCAACGTGTACGAAGTTTTACTTATTTACAAAAATGTCACCACGTATTTAAAAACACGGTTTCCCTAATCACTAGGTGTAGGTACCCCAATCCGGGCTGCAAGTCAAATCAATGCACGGAGTATTCAGAATAACATACAGAGACCAAACTATAATAAAAATGAGCTTAGGGGCCTTCCTGGAAGGTTCCAAAGGCGGTAAAAGAGGTTATACAACATCTGTTGTTGTAGACACCCCATTCTGAACCAATAAATACATGATTACACTACTCTTCGTCTCGCTTTTATGTTTTGATGAAAGCATATCAGTTTCGTCATGTTTCGTTAAGTTTCTAACTAACCTCGTTAGTTTTGGACCTAACTGACTAACAGAATAACTGAAGAGGGCAGAATTGTCCACAGACTGCATTATCTTGCGCGGAATAGCATGTCTCGCGCGAGACAACCCCTCGACAGGATGTGCAGAATCACTCTCCTTCTCCGTTTCAGACTCTTTTCTTGATAAATATCATCTAATCCGGATTTCTACTGACTAGAGAGTTCTGGAGGCTTCCTTGAGAGGAGTCCCAATCCACTTGAGTCTCCTAATCTTGGTGACCAATCCACCTTTTTAACCCCCATAAATACCTGATGACTTTCAGTATTTCACCCTAACAGTTTTAGATTGAAAGGCCCCCGATCCCCGATCGAAAACACACAACACACACATTTTGTTGGTTTTTCTCCCTTAAAGATTCCTACAAAATCACCCTAAAATCACCTAAAGTTTGTTTATCAACCTTGTTGATCAACAAACATCAAAGCCCGAATCAAGGATTGAGGTGAAGCTCTGTCCGTATCAAGATTTGAATCTCATATTGAGTCGAAACTCTGCCCGAATCACTTCTCGACCGAGAAGACATCTTAATTAGAACCACGTTCTAAATCAAATACTCCCTAAACGCTAGGTAAATTCCTATACTTTTAATCTCTTCTTCTCGATCTCTCTCTCTATTGGCTTTTAGAGTGGTGTAATCCATCAAAAGGATTAGCCTAGAGTCCCTTCAATCGATGAAAGTGATCTCGAAGCATATAATCCGACATTCCTAATCAAGAAATTGATTAGGGTTTTCTTGTTCTTATTTCATTATTGTATTGAAAAGATTGATAATACTAAATTGGCAAGACCGATCTTCGGATTGGGTGGAATGGGTGCTCCTCGACCTTCCCATTCCATAACTTAACCCCCGAACCCTCAAATCTCTTTCAAATTAAAAAGGTTTTTCTTATTGTTTTCCTAAATATATAATAAGTGGCAACTCAAAAGATGTTGAAAAATTCGCGCATCGCTACAGTGGAGATTCTGCTGGGGACAATTAATTAAGAGGGTTAGACTTGCGTTACAATTGAATATTATCTATCTTTTTATTTTCTGTTTAAAATTTGATTTTTCTGGATTTTTTTTTATTTTTTCTGTACTGTTTTCGTCAAAAAAAAATTACTATCCGAATACTTGTCCAGCGTGGGATAAGCTTATCTCGCACGAGATTAGTATACGGATTTGAAAATCAAAAAAAACACATGTTTGGCGGCGGTGGCAGTACAAAGGGAATAAATAAATCAGGTCAATGTTCTTCTTCAAAGTTTGACCAAATAAATAAATAAATAAAATTCCCACTTTTGCTTTATACTAGCGGCTGGCTGTAGAAAAATAAAAAAAGGGAATTTTAGTTGACTTCATTGCTAAGTTTGACTGCCTTACAAAAAAAACAGTCTTAGAAAGTTTCAAAAAATTCCAGAAAAATCAAAATAAATATTATTGTTATTTTGCTTGTGCTAACTTTATTTTGCAGGGTAGAGTAATTAATTTATTACTTAAACTATACAACTGCGTGCGATTGAATTATTTTAATTTTTATCGGTCATCGGTTGACTCAGGCTTTGTAATTAATTAATTTAATTCTCTCTATCTATCACTTTAAGTGGAACTACGACGACCTGAGTCTTCCTAATTTGGGAGAAACGTAGGCCCACTTGGTGCGGCCAGTATCTGTTTTTCTTTTATTTTTCAAAAAAAAAAACTTTCTATTTTACTCTATCACCTATAATTGACTCTCACACACGCGCACTCATATTATAACTGTCATTGCACTACATACCCTTGATAAACCCGGGACCCACACTAAGGACGAATGACGGTAACCACCTAATCGCCGGTCTCTCTAAAGTTGGATCATCCCACTCCGCGTATTCAATCCATCTAGGTTGTCATATCGCGGGGAGCCTAGCCTTCCAGCCCTGCATCGCCACATATTATGTAGATTGACTTTTTAAGACACTCCGTGACCGGTCGCTTTGATCTTGGAGTCCTTGTAATCCCTTGTCAAAATCTTGTTTTGTGCAGTAATCCATGGAAAAGAAATCATAAAATTGTCGCTTCGGAATTGTCCCTTCGAAAACGTCCCTATGATTGTCCCTTCGGATTTGCCCTTAAAGAGAAAAAATTTCTCACCAAAATTATTGCACAAAACTTGATGTTACTTGAGATTACTCCGACCCCTAGGTCCTTAGGTTTGGATTATGAATATTAGAAACCCCCAAAACAGATTTTCCGTCCTACCAAAATTAGAATTAAAATCAGAAAATTGTGACTTTCCGTGGTATTGTCTCGCGCGAGACTGCTTGTCCCGTGCGAGATAAGTGTTCGGACTTTTCGTGTTTTGGCCAAAACCTTCAAACCTTCAAAGTCTTCATTCACCCTATTCAGCCGACTTGTTGGAACTCGATCATGGTTTAACACGGTTGCTACACATCTAGGTTCTTTGCCAAAGCTCGATACGATGTCTGCTTCTCCTCCCACCACCGAGGCCGAATTCAGAGAAGCCAAGGCCCAACTCATCGAAGCCATGCTTAGGTTGGATGAACAAAGTAAGCAAATTGATGAGCAAAACGCCCAAATGGCCGCCCTTATGAAAGAACTTAACGATTTGAAAGTCAAGAAAGGAAGAAAACAAAAGCAGAAAGCGGAATCCTCCTCTGATGAAGAGGAATCCAACACCAAAATGAATAGAAAAACCAAGAAGTCAAGCAAGAAAAAGGAAGAATCCGATTCATCCTCTTCCTCATCCTCCTCCGATGATGAGGAACATGTCTCCAAGAGTACTAAGACCAAAAAGGAGGGCAGTGGTAAAACTACTAAACTTGGTGACCATGTTACCAAGAACTATCTTGAGAAGAAACTTGCAACCCTTGACACTTCAAAAGGGTCATTCGTTCCATTTGATCCCGATGCTCTTCAAGAATCCATCACCAAGTTTCCTCGCAAGTACAAAACACCCGATATTGCCAAGTTCAACGGCACTACTTGTCCTCGAGCTCATGTTGAGACCTACACTTGGGCCATGCTTCCAATGGGCGTTGATAACACAATCTTGGCCCAATGCTTTCCTCAAACTTTGGAGGGTGCTACAAGGGATTGGTACATGTCTCTTCCTACGACTACAAGGCTTGATTGGTCGTCTGCATGTTTAGTCTTCCAAAGGCAGTTTGAAGACAACTCCACTTATCGCCCTACTAAGAGGGATCTTGAACAAACCAAGCAACATGCAAATGAGTCCTTTGCTGAATTTGCTAGAAGATGGAGACTCAAACTTACTGAAATTGTCGAAAGACCTACTCTCAAAGAGAAAATCCACATCTTCCTCCAATGCCTCCGTGATGAATTTCAAGAGAAGCTTGCCGGTAATTACTTTCCTAGCTTCAATGAACTCCATGAGTCCGGAATTAGGATTGACGACTTCCTAAAAAGCAAAAAGAAGGAAAGTACTTTCCGCTTCAACAAGCCCACCACAAGTAAGGATGCTTCAGTCAACACTATTGCATTCAACTGCCCCAATACCGACAAGTATTCTGTTGTTCCTCCTCCCGAAAAGAAAAAGAGCCACTATGAAAAAATTGAAGGAATCACTCAAGAAGAACTCTTTGATGTGCTTGTCAAGAATGAAAAGATCAAACCAAGGGAAGGTGGTCCTCCTAAGGATATGGGTCCGAACCATGCTCATCACTTATTCTGCAAGTACCACAACTTCACCGGCCATGACACCAACTCTTGCCACCACTTGAAGGACATCATCCAAGACCTCTTTGACAACGGAGATCTAGAACGTCACAACGTCATCACCAATCCTCTCCCTTGTACTCCATGAAGAAGATGAAGCTCCGAGAAGAAAAGCTGCACTTACCACTTTGGGGCTACAACTATCCTCTCCCTTTCTCCTTTGATAGAAGTATGATTTAGGTTTTAAATTTTCAAGTATAAACTCGAAGAGTCGTTCTGTCTTTCTAGTATTTCTCACCTCCTCTAGTTTGTGTCCTCTAAATTATCGAGTCTGTTTCAATTTCTTCGATTGATCAAAGTAATTTTCTTTTCCTAAACACTTTCCCTAAGGTTGTTTTACCTCATGAGTATCACTTAATTCATGCAAAATGATGGACCATCCATTCCTTAAATCATCACAAAAATAGAAACTTCTTAATGAGTTTAAGAAGAAAGTTATCCTTAGGAAGCTTAAGGGCTAAACATTATCCGTACTGAAAGTCGAAGGTCAACAAAAGAAGAAAGCCAAAGGTGCTGCTGTCAACCTTCATCCCAAGAAGAGTGGGGCTACTCAATTCAAAGCTTTGAGAGTACAAAAAAAAAAGAGAAGAAAAAAAAAGAAAAAAAGGAAACTCTCAAGCTTTCATCACCCCCACAACAAAGGTGAAAATTCAAATGCATGAAGGACTCTCCCACAAAGAAGAGGAGTCAAGTGATACCAACAAAAGAAAAAAGGATTCCTCAATATCCTCTTACAACAAGTGAAGAAGACTTTCAGTATCAAGAAAAATGTTTACCCTTAAGTCATACTAATGATTGGCTTTCTCCTCAAACTTATTTAGAAACTTCTAGATGATGCACAGTTCATTAAAAGGTAGAATAACTTTTCTAGATCCTTGAGCCACGTAGCGTTCCTTGTTGAGTCTAGGGGCTTCCTGTTAGCCGCTCTCATACACACTCTTAAATCCAAGCATCAAAATTGGGGCTTCCTAACCTTTCCTCCCCAGTCTATCTCTACTTCAACTCTTCAAAAATAATCAAATCCGCATTAGGGGCTTTCCTACTTGCTTCTCGCTCTCGTCATTAGAAAATACACTCCTTCAAAGAATCAATGCTTGAATCACCTTCCAAAAAATAGAGTCCGTCTCTCCCCAACTAAACTTGAGATCTCATCTTTCTCCTTAATGAGATTCTTCCAACTGAGTCCTCTTCGAGTACACATACTTTTCAAAAAAATGGCTCGCTGGGTTGAAAACTCGTAAGGAGCAGCCTAGACAAATGTTAAAGCACAGAAAAAAAAAAAAAAAGACGCAAAAGAGATGCCCGCTAAATTGAAAACCTGAAAGGGCGGTCTATGCAAAACCCAGGGTGCGTCACTAAGAAAAAAAAATCAAAGGACAAAGGGAGACTATCCTTCAACCTTCTTCATCGAACATCATTCGGTCCTCTTCAAATCAAAATCAACAAGGAGAGTCTTCTTCGATCTTCTTCAAATCAAGAGAGTAGACTCACAAGCCTCTTCACAAAGTTATCTACCACTTGCAAGCAACTTGGGGCTTGAGACACCAAAGGGCCTTGGACATCGAGCCATTACGACAGTCGACAGATGTGTAGTCGTTTGCCTCCTAGAGACACGATTCAAAGGAGAAGTAAGAATGAAGATTCTCAACAGGCCTAGATGTGTTCACACAAGGTTACTCATCGAAATTCTACAACAATGAAGAAACAGTACAGCCTTGCTGACTAGCAACAGATTCTGCAAAACCTGATTTGGTTCCAACTTGTCAAACACAAGTTCACTCATACAGTTCACCCATCTCAAATATAAACCCATACAAATGTCCCTACATTTCCATATACCATATACTCATACATAAACTCACCACCAAAATGATCGACCGGCCATTTACACGAACAGACGTGAGCACCACCACGTAAGTCCAGTTAAACAACTAAAATCTGAAAAGTCTACTTGAAATCTTTATGTGCTGACAGGTACATAAAGGTAAGAATCTTTCCGATCCATCCGAGACCAGCATGCATATATCCTTGCATTAAAGGGGCCGATAGAACCTCCACCTCAACCGATTTCTTCAAAGTCTGTGACGGCAGCAACCTTCAAGTCCGTGACCTCGGCAACACCAGCAAAGTATGTGACGGCAGCAAGCTTCAAGTTCGTGACCTCGGAAACAACTTCAAAGTCTGTGATGGCAGCAAACTTCAAGTCCGTGACCTCGGCAACCACAACAAAGTCTGTAGCGGCAGCAACGACAACAAAGTCCGTGACCTCGACAACAATGGCAACGTCAGTAACCTCGGACGGCGCACTTCAACAACTTCATCAACAAAACGGGTATCATCAGAATTGGGTCAAGTCCTTGATTCCACAGTATGATTTTACCTTTTCAAAAAAATCCCTCTTGGATTTTCAAAAAATGCTTTTCAAAATACCTAAAATAGCCTTTTTAGTGTTTTGGAGTCGAACTATGTTTGGTCTGATTCTCTCTTAGAGATACGTAGGCAGCCGTGCGGTACGACCATCCCAATGTTCAGAATGATGTCTTTTCTATCAATGACATGACTTCTTCCATAAGTCTTGTCGCCGATGGGCTCTGTAGACACCCCATTCTGAACCAATAAATACATGATTACACTACTCTTCGTCTCACTTTTATGTTTTGATGAAAGCATATCAGTTTCGTCATGTTTCGTTAAGTTTCTAACTAACCTCGTTAGTTTTGGACCTAACTGACTAACGGAATAACTGAAGAGGGCAGAATTGTCCACAGACTGCATTATTTCGCGCGAAATAGCATGTCTCGCGCTAGACAACCACTCGACAGGATGTGCAGAATCACTCTCCTTCTCCGTTTCAAACTCTTTTCTTGATAAATATCATCTAATCCGGATTTCTACTAACTAGAGAGTTCTGGAGGCTTCCTTGGGGGAGTCCCAATCCACTTGAGTCTCCTAATCTTGGTGACCAAGTAATCTATCCACCTTTTTAACCTCTATAAATACCTGATGACTTTCAGTATTTCACCCTAACAGTTTTAGATTGAAAGGCCCCCGATCCACGATCAAAAACACACAACACACACATTTTGTTGGTTTCTCTCCCTGAAAGATTCCTACAAAATCACCCTAAAATCACCTAAAGTTTGTTTATCAACCTTGTTGATCAACAAACATCAAAGCCCGAATCAAGGATTGAGGCGAAGCTCTGTCCGTATCAAGATTTGACTCTCATATTGAGTCGAAACTCTGCACGAATCACTTCTCGACCGAGAAGACATCTTAGAACCACGTTCTAAATCAAATACTCCCTAAACGCTAGGTAAATTCCTAGACTTTTAATCTCTTCTTCTCGATCTCTCTCTCTATTGGCTTTTAGAGTGGTGTAATCCCATCAAAAGGATTAGCCTAGAGTCCCTTCAATCGATGAAGGTGATCTCGAAGCATATAATCCGACATTCCTAATCAAGAAATTGATTAGGGTTTTCTTGTTCTTATTTCATTATTGTATTAAAAAGATTGATAATACTTAATTGGCAAGACCGATCTTCGGATTGGGTGGAATGGGTGCTCCTTGACCTTCCCATTCCGTAACGTAACCCCCAAACTCTCAAATCTCTTTCAAATTAAAAAGGTTTTTCTTATTGTTTTTCTAAATAAATAATAAGTGGCGACTCAAAAGATGTTGAAAAATTCGCGCATCGCTACAGTTGTGCAACAAACTTATCAAAGATGGTTTATACATTATCCCCTTGCGATGAAAGTTACAATTTTGATCACATATAAATACAGACATTAGCTCTCAGTTTTAGGACAGAAAATTGGGATCCTTGGCAAAGCTCTGCTCCAATCAAAACCTACTTTCTCTCTTCTAAACGTTTCTTAGCAAAATTAGCCTATTTCTACATCATCTTCATCTTTATAAATGAGATCTAGTCTAGAATTCGATTGCACTTGAAGATTGGAATGTTGATCGA
Source organism: Adenophora triphylla var. japonica (assembly GCA_022495995.1). NCBI lineage: Eukaryota > Viridiplantae > Streptophyta > Magnoliopsida > Asterales > Campanulaceae > Adenophora > Adenophora triphylla. The sequence goes on from JAFEMH010004570.1 coordinate 183,260, forward strand.
GGAAGGATTAATTGGAGTGTCTAGGCTAACCTAGCCTAAATTCTCCATTGAAAGCTCACAATATGTAACTTTCTCTCTCTCTCTCTCTCTCTCTCTTTCTCTATCTCTCTCTCCCTCTCTCTCTTCTCTCTCTCTCTACTTAAAATGTGATCACACATACATACTTGAATATATAGATCACTTATTACCTCAAATAGTATGTTAGATGATCTGTAATGTTTTTGTGTTGCCTTGATAATTGATTTCACATGCTATGGTTTCTATTTGCCATGTGATGATCACACACTTAGACTCATGTGTAGATCACTATTATAAGGAAATTCATGCCAAATATTCTTTAATACTTTTGTTTACTTGGTCTACTATATGTTGCTAGGTGACTTTATGAAACGCCTACTTGATCTTCTATGATGTGATATTTTCTCTATCTGCTCCTCTATTTGTTGTTTGTTTTGGTTTCTCATATTAAGAACTAGTTTGACTAAGTGATTTATCACTTTATCGCAATTAGAATTCTATTAGTTTCTCATTGTAGATGGTATAGATCGATGATGATCCTATGTACTTAGATGTGGCATCATGTGATTCTAATGGGATAAAGTGCCATATTTCATTAAAGTCAGCATAGTTCCCAGTTGAAACAGTTTCCTGCATTGTTTCCCTGCTATTCTGGACACTGTTTAGATTTTTTTATTTGTATGTTTGGTCACAATGCAGAACTTGCATCATGCTAGGTTTGGTCGCACGGCACAGGATGCACCTTTACAGATTGTAGTTTTTGTTGTTCATTTGATTCCTCCTTATGCATGTTCCCCTTTCTCTAATTCTATTCCTGTAATCTCAAAACATTTTCCCACACTTATGTTAGAGATATTATTCCACATTGGGAATTGACAAACCTTGCCTATGACATATAAAGATCCTGGGCCACTCCCCTTGACACCAATTGGTTTTAAGGTGGAATCTCAGACTTTAAGATGGTATCAGAGCAGGTCCTTACACGTGCAGACCCAACGGCCCATGATGTTACTCCGCGCCACCCGATTAATAAGTCCACGTTGTAAGCCTTTGGCAAAGGCCGCCTATACGCGAGGGGGCGTGTTAGAAATATTATCCCACATTGTGAATTGACAAACCTTGCCTATGTTATATAAAGATCCTGGGCCACTCCCCTTGACACCAATTGATTTTAAGGTGGAACCTCAGACTTTAAGAACTTGAACACACACACACACACTCTCATTTCCAAAGGCATTACAAAGACTCATTTTTTAATGAGGCAATGTTAGTGATCTCATTTATACTCTTCTCTCGTTGTAATGAAACCCCCGAACTCTGTATCTTTTACAAATAAGTTTTTTTCAATGTATTTGCTTTAAAAAACAGCGTGACAACTATTGTCTTACACTCTTTTCACTCCGTTCTATTTTTTAAAAAATATTTCAAAACTTCTCATGCCTTGTGCATCGGATCGGGGTGATTTCACTAGGAAAAACGAGTTTTCCCCGGATCTAGAGTTGAAGCTGAAGACAGTCTTTTATTTCCTTAGACTCAATCGCTTGCATGGGGCATTGATTGGAACTGAACTTATCATCTTTATACAAAGGGGTATGATAGAATATAATCTCAAAAAGATAAGTACTTACTCCAACCGGTGTAAACAATCATCAATTTCGTTTGTGGAGAAACAAAATGACTACACAACATGAGGAAATTCACAATATAATTGACCGGAATATTGCTTGAGCTCATAGAAGGATTTCATGAGTTTGCATATCATATATCCTATGAAACCAAGGTTTTGATTGTACCATATATATTGTTTCTTTCAAGTCACCATCTACAAACACAATCTTAACATCTATATGTTGGAATATTGGGTGAATATTAGGGTGAATTGAAAAGTCAAAAGGTCTAAAATCGAAAAGACACGACAATTCAAATTTTATGAACTGCTAGGCCGAGCAAGGCATATGCCTTAGCCGAGCATGACTGTCCAGAGACATGACTCCACTGTTAGACTTTGCTCGGGCGAGGCACCAAAGTTCTCGGCCGAGAAACTAGCCTATGCTCGGGCGCGGCACCAATGGTGCTCGGCCGAGCAGTTGCTATCCATTCAGATTAATTTCTGAACAGGTGCTAGCTTGAAGGGTTGTGACTTTTGTGAAACAGTCACAACTGATCTGGATTAATCTACCCTATATATAGACCCATATTCCTTCATTCAGTCATCAAGTAATCCAACCAAGTTGTTATCAAATCAAATACAAGAAATCCAATTCTCTCTCTCCCTCATTCAAAAGTGTTATTGATTCATTTCAAAGAGTTCGTTCTTCATTTCTTCAAAGTTCGAAGACTAAGAGCAAGTTTGAATTTTGGTTCGCCCGTCAAGGTTAGTTAAAGTGCACAATAACTCTTGGTAAAAAGCATTGCATCTTTGGAGACATTCACCATCGATCCGTTTCCACAATTACGGAGGCGAAATATTGTCTTAAGGAGATTTTCTTCGGCATACATCGCTTTAATCTCCATGTTTTTGATTTCAGTATTGAAGACATCTTAGCATATACATACAACAATCGTAAGACAATATTTTCAGGTATTTGTTTTGAATTTTATCTTCTCTACTTCATCCTTTTCTTATTGGATTTTCTGTTTTCATAACAGAAAATGGCTAATGGAAATGACTCCGTTAGTAGTGAGACTATTGCAACGAATACTAATGCAATAGGGAGTACTTCAACTTCAATTGCTAATCAACTCATGATGTCATCGGCCTCGCAGTACGAGAAACCGGAGAAGTTCAATGGGGCTGATTTCAAACGTTGGCAACAGAAAATGTTGTTCTATCTCACAACGCTTGGACTAGTAAAGTTCTTACGGGAAGAATGTCCCGTAGCGGCGGAAGGTGTAGTAGACAAGGCTACACAAATGGCTATTGATGCATGGAAACATGCTGATTATCTATGCCGGAACTACATCTTGAATGGACTAGACAACACATTGTATAATGTGTACTACTCCATTCAAACTGCAAAGGACTTTGGGATTCTCTCGAAAAGAAATACAAAACCGAAGATGCTGGATCAAAGAAGTTCTTTGTTGCAAAATTTTTGGATTTTAAAATGAATGATTCTAAAACTGTAATGAATCAAGTCGAAGAGATGCAAATCCTATTGCATAACCTTGAAGCCGAAGGGATGCAATTGAGTGAGTCCTTCCAAATTGCATGTATGATTTAGAAGTTGCCTCCTTCATGGAGATATTTCAAAAACTATCTCAAGCACAAGCGAAAAGAGATGTCAATGGAAGACTTGCTAGTTCGTCTTCGCATTGAAGAAGACAATCGAAGTGCAGAAAAGAGAGCCAATGCACGAAACATGGAAGCGAAGGCTAACATGGTGGAAGAATCCCGACCCAAGAACAACAAGAGGAAGCATGATGACTCTTCAAAGAAGAAGTCAAGTAATGACAGCAACAAACGCTTCAAGTTCAAAGGGGACTGCTACAATTGTGGGAAAAGCGGTCATCGGGCAAAGGATTGTCGAAGCAAGAAGAAGAAGCCTCCCCAAGCAAACATGACTGAAATAGATACTCTATCTGCGGGTGTCTCAGAAGTAAGTCTATCTGCCATTGTGTGTGAAGCTAACTTGGTGTCAAACGTCAAGGATTGGTGGGTGGACACCGGAGCCACTCGTCACATATGTGCCGACAAAAGCTTGTTTGCCGAATATAAGAAGATGGAACGTGAAGATTTTCTCTATATGGGAAATTTTTCAACTTCCAAGATTGAAGGCATTGGGAAGGTGATCTTGAAGTTCACATCGGGAAAGGAGCTTACTCTCAACGATGTGATGCATGTACCCGACATAAGAATGAATTTAATTTTTGGTTCTTTACTTAGTAAGAAAGGCTTCAAAATTGTATTTGAATCTGATAAGTTTGTACTTACTAAGGGAGGTATGTATGTTGGAAAGGGATACTTGCTAGATGGCTTATTTAAGGCAAATGCTGTTGTAGTGGACAAGAAGTCCACATATATGTACCCTCAAGTGATAAATAAAATTGACAATTCTATTTACTTGTGCGAGTCTTCTAATTTATGGGATGGTCGTTTAGGACATGTGAATCGTGCTTCTTTAATAAATCTTGTTGGTTTATGACTTATTCCGAAACTTGATTCAATGAAAGGTCACAAATGCGAAGTTTGTGTTGAAGCAAAGTTTTCAAAGAAACCTTTTAAACCAGTTGAAAGGACTAGCCAACTGTTGGGATTAATCCATAGTGATCTATGTGATTTAAAGTTTGTCCCAACTCGAGGCGGTAAGAAATACTTTGCTACTTTTATCGACGATCAAAGTAGATATTGTTATATCTATTTGCTAAATAGTAAGGATGAAGCAATGGATGCTTTCATCACTTACAAAACTGAAGTTGAAAAACAACTTGAAAAGTCAATTAAAGTATTAAGGTCCGATAAGGGGTGGTGAATATGAATCAACGGAATCTAGTAACCTATGTTTCAAATTCGTTATCATTTATCAAACAACCGCACCCTATACTCCGCAGCAAAATGGTATTGCTGAGAGGAAAAATAGAACTATAAAAGATATGGTTAACTGTATGCTTGGAAGTTCGGGTTTCCGCAAAACTTGTGGGGGGATGCGGTGTTATCCACTAACTTTGTGTTGAATAGGATTCCACACAAGAAAACTAGTTCTATACCATATGAATTGTGGAAAGGAAGAAACCCTTCCTATAAATTCCTCGAAGTGTGGGGGTGTCTCGCAAAGGTTGCCGTTCCACCTCCTAAACGGTCAAAGTTAGGACCTAAGACTGTTGATTGTGTATTTATTGGATCTGTAATGAATAGCAGTGCGTACAGATTATTAGTACACATATCTGAAGTAAATGACATTCATGTCAATACAATAATTGAATCTCGTGACGCTGAATTTTTTGAGGACATGTTCCCTATGAAAAAGTATATTTGTGAAAATACTCCTAAGAGACCACGTGAAAGCACTTCTGAAAACAATGAAGATGTTGAACCAAGAAGAAGCAAGAGAGCTAAAATTGCTAAAACTTTTGGTCCAGATTTTATCTCTAACTTTATGATTAAAGATGAGCCTCAATCATTTAAGGAAGCCATGAACAGCTCTGAATTCACATTTTGGAAAGAAGCTGTAAATAGTGAGATTGAATCCATTTTAAGTAATAACACTTGGCAAGTGGTTGATCTTCCAAAGGGTTCTAAACCAATAGGATGCAAATGGATTTTCAAAAAGAAATTAAGACCGGATGGTTCTGTGGACAAATACAAGGCTCGTCTTGTTGCAAAAGGATATCATCAAATGGAAGGATTTGACTTCTTTGACACACACTCTCATGTTACAAGAATTACTTCAATTCGAATCTTAATAGCCATTGCAGCTTTGTATAATCTACATATACATCAAATGGATGTAAAAACTGCATTTTTAAATGGTGATTTGAATGAAGAAATTTACATGGAGCAGCCTGAAGGCTTCAAAATAAAAGGACAAGAGCACAAGGTATGCAAACTTGTTAAGTCCTTGTATGGCTTGAAGCAAGCTCCTAAACAATGGCATGAGAAATTTGACAATGTCATGACTAGGAATGGTTTTATCACAAATGAATGCGATAAATGTGTATACTCAAAGAAATTTGGTAACACATATGTATTTATTTGTTTATATGTAGATGACATGCTCATATTTGGTCATGACATTGAATAAAACCAAGAAAATGTTTACCAATAACTTTGATATGAAAGATATGGGTGAAGCAAATGTAATCTTGGGAATGAAAGTCTCAAGAACCTCCAATGGAATTAGTTTATCTCAAACACATTATGTTGATAAAATGATTGAGAGATTTAATTCTCATGGAATTAAGGAAACTAATAATCCATTTATGCCCCATATAGTTCTTCATAAGAATACTGGGAATGCGAAGCAACAATTAGAGTATTCTCAAATCATTGGAAGCCTAATGTACTTGATGCAGTGCACAAGGCCGGATATAGCTTACGCTGTAAGTAAGCTAAGTTGTTTTACTAGTAATCCTAAAAATGAGCATTGGAATGCATTATTAAGAGTTTTAGGTTACATAAAATGAACTAGAGAGTATTCATTGTACTATAGCAATTATCCTCCAGTAGTTGAAGGATATAGTGATGCAAATTGGATATCTGATACAGATGAATCCAAGTCTACTAGTGGCTATGTATTTACTCTTGTTGGAGGTGCCATATCATGGAAATCTTCTAAGCAAACATGTATAGCTCGATCAACGATGGAATTTGAGTTTATTGCTTTAGATAAAGCTGGTGAAGAAGCCGAATGGCTTAGACACTTTTTAGAAGACATTCCTCTATGGCCAAAACCCGTGATTGCTATATGTATACACTGTGATAATCAAGCAGCGATAGCAAGGGCAGAGAACTTTATATATAACGGCAAATCTCGACACATACATCGTAGACATAACACCGTTAGACAGTTACTCTCCAACGGAACGATATCGATTGGTTTCATACGATCAAAGGATAACCTAGCGGATCCATTTACTAAAGGTTTATCTAACGAAAGAATAAACTGTGCATGAAATGGGGCTAAAGCCTAAACAAATATAAATCAACTTGATGGAAACCTAACCTGGCGACTGGAGATCCCACGGACTAGGTTCAATAGGAAAAACAAGTCATGATTGATTTGAGGAAAGCACTTGGAAGTTTATCTTCATCCTATTTCTATATATGATGCAAAAGTGATGCCTACAAAATGGTAGAGGTTAAGCTATTGCTTTTAATGATGACTATATCTTGTTAATTAGTACAAGTGGGGTAATGTAGGATACTCTTTATAGCACATCACCTATGTTAGTGTAAACATGGCCGGTTCGTTGAGAATTTTACTTAGGCAAATTCTCTAAAGCACTCGCAGAACAAAGAAAGTTCAGGGCCGAAATAATGAACACAATAGAGAACCAAAATCTGATATGAGATTTAAATGTGTTTGGTCTATTGTTTAATCTTACAATAACGTCTGACAGTTCAATACGTTACGTACACTGATAAGCCAAGTAAGCTCGATAGATTCTTACTAAAGAAGGTTCAAAGCGAAAGCCACCTATCTTGATGCATTTACTTCTCAACTATGCTCTTCTTCTTCTTTCTTTTCCGTGTCGACTACTTCAATTCATGTGGGGGATTGTTGGAATATTGGGTGAATATTAGGGTGAATTGAAAAGTCAAAAGGTCTAAAATCGAAAAGACACGACAGTTCAAATTTTATGAACTGCTCGGCCGAGCAAGGCATATGCCTCGGCCGAGCATGACAGTCCAGAGACATGACTCCTCTGTTAGACTTTGCTTGAGTGAGGCACCAAAGTGCTCGGCCGAGCAACTAGCCTATGCTCGGGCGAGGCACCAATGGTGCTCGGCCGAGCAGTTGCTGTCCGTTCAGATTAATGTCTGAACAGGTGCTAGCTTGAAGGGTTGTGACTTTTGTGAAACAGTCACAACTAATCTGGATTAATCTACCCTATATATATAGACCCCTATTCCTTCATTCAGTCATCAAATAATCCAACCAATTTGTTATCAAATCAAACACAAGAAATCCAATTCTCTCTCTCCCTCATTCAAAAGTGTTCTTGATTCGTTTAAAAGAGTTCGTTCTTCATTTCTTCAAAGTTCGAAGACTAAGAGCAAGTCTGAATTTTGGTTCGCCCGTCAAGGTTAGTTAAAGTGCACACTAACTCTTGGTAAAAAGCATTGTATCTTGGGAGACATTTGCCATCGATCCGTTTGCACAATTACGGAGGGTAAACATTGTCTTAAAGAGATTTGCTTCGGTATACCTCACTTTAATCTCCATCTTTTGGATTTCGGTATTGAAGATATCTTAACATATACATACAACACTATAATCCAAAGTGTTTCACAAAATTCCATAATATACTTAAAAGAGTTCTTCGAATGAACTTCGTAGAGGGTCTTTTTATAGTCAATTCCTTCATTTTGATGAAATCATTTAGCGACAATACGGGTCTTAATTATGTATTTTATATTTCCTTGTTAATCTCTTTTGGTTTTAAATATCCATTTGCAACAAATAAGTTTCACTCCTTCGGGCAATGAGACAAGATCCATATGTCATTGTCTTTTTCTAATTTGATATACGAATCCACCTTTGAGAGCTAAAACTGCCTACTCTCCTTCAGTCAATCTGATATGTCTTGGCTATGGCACAAAAGATTGGCTCACCTAAACCTGAAAAGCATCTCAAAACTAGCCCACTCTAACCTAGTAAAAGGCCTACCCAAAATACCCTTCAAAAAGGATAAATTGTGCAAAGCTTGTCAATGTGGAAAGCAAAAGAAAACCTCCTTCACTGCCAAAACCAGATTAGATACCTCAAAACCTCTTCAATTACTCCACATGGACCTTTTTGGACCAATCAGAACTAGATCTCTTGGTGGAAAGAGATACTCTCTTGTTGTAGTTGATGACTACACTAGATTTACTTGGATTATTCTTCTTGAATCCAAAAGAGATACATTGGAACAACTAGTCAAACTGTTCAATAAAATTCAAAACCAAAAGGGTTTATCCATTATCAAAATCAGATCTGATCATGGTAAAGAATTTGAAAACACTGGTGTTGAAGAATATTGTGATCAGAAAGGGATTGAGCACAACTTCTCTGCTCCCGAACTCCATGACAAAATGGAGTTCTTTGAAAGGAAAAATAGAACAATATGTGAAGCAGCAAGATCTATGCTGTCAGAACACAACCTCCCTAAGTATTTTTGGGGTGATGCAGTCACCACTGCTGTCTATGTCCAGAACAAAACCCTCATCAACAAGTTTCACTCCAAGACTCCCTATGAGCTATGGAATGGAAGAACACCAACCATTTCATACTTCCATGGCTTTGGAAGTAGATGCTTCATACACAACAATGGGAAAAACAACCTTGATAAATTTGATTCCAAAAGTGATGAAGGAATTTTCCTTGGATACTCTAACACTAGCAAAGCCTATAGAGTTTACAACAAAAGAAGACTTGTTGTAGAAGAATCAATTCATGTAGACTTTGATGAAATCAATGATCAAAGCCACACTGAATTATGTGATTTTGATGAATCTATTGGGAATTCAGACAATGTTCCTGAGGTGTCTCCTGTTCATGACCCCTCAGACCTCAATCCTGAAGAAAATTCACCTTCCCTTCCCTATATGGTGCCCAAAAGCCAAGAATCCCTTCTCAACAGCAAAGGTGCATCTGACAGCCATGATGCACCTAATAGCCTACCTTCATCCAGTCATCAAAATCTCTTTGAAAAAGACCCTATCCAACCTTGTGACAACACCTCTCATTCAATTCCTCAACCTGAAACCATTACCCACATTATCCCTCCAAATAAAAACATCTATATTGACCTACCAATACATAAAATGGACATACCTCCTAACATGCCTGTCCTTGACTCTCTAATGAGTGCCTTCATCTCTCAAATTGAACCCAAAAATATAAATGAAGCTCTTCAAGACCCAGATTGGATAGAAGCAATGGAAGAAGAATTGGAGCAATTTGAAAGAAACAAAGTTTGGAAGCTTGTTCCTAAGCCTAAAAATCAAACTGTCATTGGGACAAGATGGGTTTTTAGAAATAAGATGAATGAAGAGGGTAGTGTAGTAAGGAACAAAGCTAGATTGGTTGCTCAAGGATACAGACAAGAAGAAGGTATTGATTATGATGAGACTTTTGCTCATGTTGCAAGACTAGAAGCTATAAGGCTATTCCTTGCCTATGCTTCATTCAAGAAGATGAAAGTGTTTCAGATGGATGTCAAAAGTGCATTCCTGAATGGAGTCTTAAATGAAAAAGTTTTTGTATCTCAACCCCCTGGATTTGAGCACCCCAAATTTCCTGATCATGTATACAAATTGGACAAAGCCTTGTATGGGCTTAAGCAAGCACCTAGAGCTTGGTATGATACCCTATCTAAGTATCTCCTTGGCAAAGGATTTACCAAGGGCCATATTGATAATACTTTGTTTATCAAGAAATATGGAAATGATCAGTTTCTCATCCAAGTCTATGTTGATGACATCATTTTTGGCTCATCAAATGAGGATTTGTGCACTGAATTTGGGGATATTATGAAGAATCAGTTTGAAATGAGCATGATTGGTGAGCTTACTTTCTTCTTGGGCCTTCAAGTCAAGCAAATGAAGGAAGGAATCTTCATTAACCAAGCTAAATACACAAGGGATATGATCAAGAAGTTTAACATGCAAACTGCTTCCCCAGCTAAAACCCCTCTGTCAACCACAACCAAACTACATGCTTGATTCGATGGCCAAAGTGTGAATCCAACTCTTTATAGAAGCTACATTGGATCTCTCCTATATGTGACAGCTTCAAGACCTGACATCATGTTTAGTGTTTGTCTTTGTGCAAGATTTCAAGCCAATCCCAAGGAATCTCATCTCTCTGCTGTCAAGAGAATTTTGAGATATCTCAAAGGAACCCCTGATTATGGTTTGTGGTATCCCACTGAATCCCCATTCTCTCTAATTGGATTCACTGACTCAGACTATGCTGGATGCAATCTAGATAGAAAATCCACAAGTGGTGGATGTCAGTTTATTGGATCAAGAATCATCTCATGGTCAAGCAAAAAGCAAACCTCAGTAGCTACCTCAACAGTGAAATTTGAATACATTCTTCTTTGGCTTATCTTTGTTCACAAATTCTTTACCTCAAAAGTCAACTTCAAGACTTTGGAATAGTATTGTCTAACATTCCCATCTTCTGTGACAACTCAAGCACTATTGCAATGACAGAAAACCCTGTTCAACATTCCAAGACCAAGCACATTGAAGTTAGGCATCACTTCATTAGAGACCATGTAGAAAAGGGAAATATTAACTTGGCCAAAGTTTGCACAGAAGATAATGTCTCTGACATCCTAACAAAATCCATGGATGAAAAGAGATTTGAAATGCTAAGAGAAATGTTAGGGATGATTAACTTGCCAAAATAAAGAGCTTTCATTGATAACAAGAAAAAACTTTACCTATGGGCTGCTTTGTCAACATTGTGGAATCTGACAGCTAACCATCACCCTACCCTAAAACCTTCCTAAAACATCAAACCAAAACATACTCCTACCTTACATCAAATCTTCAAAACACAAATCATCAAACACAAACACAAATTTCCTTATCAAAAACTTCACTATCCTCCTTCTCATCACAGCTAGCCCTCCTGAATACTTTGACAGCTAAGGATTGTCAATCTTGACTATTCCATAGCTGATCTTGGAAGCAATCACCTCCACATCCATTATCACTATAGATAATATCTGGAGCTTGATATGCATTCTCTTTGAACTTCCCATACCTCTCTAGCTACACAGGGTGCCTTTCCATAAAAGGATCAATAGCTGTGGTTGAAAACTGCAAAGAAGGACACACCCTCCTGGGCCACCATTCCTCCACTGCATTATAAGGAGGATACTCACTGAGTGGTGAGATAAAGATGAAGGTACCTGAATAGTTTGCACTGGCCTGTGCAATAATAGCTTGATCAGACTGAGGACCTTCATCTTCATCACCATTCAAAGCTGCTGGACTTAAACACTTGAGAAACTGAGAAAACAACTTCATATAAGCCTTGGAAGGAGAACTTTGCACACCTGCAAAGTTGTCTCCAGTTCCTCAAAGCTGTTTGACCTAGAGTAAGTGAATCCACTGATTCTGTTTGTGTACTTCTTGACGGCTATGAAATCGAGAGTTGACCAATTTGTGTGTCAACCTTAATCCTTTCATTCTTTGTCAAGCTTCACTAGCTCTCCCAAGGTATAAACCCTCTCTACATCTTCCTTAACATGCTTACTTGATTCACCTTCCTTATCTTTTCTTGACGGCTTAACCTTAGGCGTCGGATCATTGTGCCCCTCTCCAAGCATCTTAGCTTTACCCTTGTTTCTAGCTATCTCCCTTAACCTATTTTTCTCACCCTCCAACAGTGCTAGTCTCTCCTCCTCCCAAAATTTCCTTCTTATCTCTCTCTCCCTCAACTCCTCTTCCTTATGTGGATTATCATTTAGCAATTGATCCAGCTTCACATGTTCCACAAACCATTATCTATGTTTGGAGTCTATATGACAAACTCTCTCTCAAACCTTTCCTCTCTTGTTTCATCTACCCTTGGACTTTGAAAGACAAGTTTCTTTGTTGTCTTAGCCATTTTGCTAGGATTTGAACATTGAAACTAATCTTCCCATTTGCTATAAATGAAATGAATTTGGTAAATTTTATCATACGAACCATTTCCTTTTATAGACAAATTTAGTTTCGATCAAATTATTGGCAATGATCATTCAAAATAGGCTTGGTTGGTCATCAAGTCGCGGCTATGAATTTAGTTCTTGCCAAATCGAGGAAATTTTGGAACTTGCCACTAACACATATCTATTAACTTCTCTATTTATTCCCTCTGAAATTTCGTCTTTGTGTATGAAAATAACTCCCATGTTTTATGGGAAGTTATTGCACAAGTAATGAGTGGGGGACAAATAACACTGTTCATGAACAGTCACTCTCTTAAATGTTCATTTTTAACCGTTGCAGTAACCCACGTATTAGCCGTTGAACTCCACCAATTCCCACATCAATTACCATTTAACCTTTCGAAATTAACGCCTCTTCCTTCAAACTATATTCTTCCTCCTAATTTCTCTCTCGATTCCCTCTGTTCTTGAAAACCCTAAATCTCTATTTCATTCAACCATGTCTTACCACAAGCTCATGGTTACTTCATCAAACCAGAATTCTATGAGCATGAGGTTGGAGCTCTAATCAAGGAACTTTTAGAATCCAATCATCTCTGCAACATGATGGAAGCTCAACCTCCCATTTATGAGAAGTTATGCAGAGAAATATTTATGAAAGGAGAAAGACAGCAATCTGGAGCAATAAGAATCAACATTGAAGGGACTGAGATCAATGTGACCCCCAAGGTTGTGTCCAAAGTTTACAACATCCCAATCAAGAATGAAGGCCTTAGCAACCTCTGGAATAGAAAAGACAACAACTTGGAACCTTTCTACAAAAAGATTCTTTGATAAACCTAGCTACAACTATCAATTGGTTCAGGACAAACCAATCAAAAAGAAAGACCTTGATTTATTCAAATCAACCCTAATGGATGTTGTCATCAAAGGGTTTGATGGAAAGCAATCCTCCTTTGACCAAATCAGTCCAAATGAATGGAAACAAGCCCTCAGTTTGATGACCGAGGAGATAAAGCTGGAGTGTTGCCTTTGCTACACAACTTCCAACTTGCCATATCCCCTTCCCCTTGGAAATTCAAAAAGCAAAACCCTAGAATGAACAATTTCAGATTCATGAGTGGAATCCTCCATCAAATAATTCCAAGATTGAATCCTCCTCTTAAAAATGAGTGGCTTGAGTCTACATCTCTGGTGCCTACCAGAAGCTTCAACTTGAGTACATTCAAACTCAAGAGTAAGAAAAAGTTGGAGCTTGGGGACAGCTTTGAGAACTTTGATGAAGCCTCAAAAAGACTGAAAGAGAAATCTGAGAAAGATATGAAGATATGGAAGTCATTGGTGAACATGGTCAATGACAAGAGATCCAAGAGAAAGCATGACAAGGGTGTCATAATAAGAGAAAGAGCTCAAGAGACCTCTCCTAGCAAGATCAAGAGGAGAAAAAGCCTAGCAAAGATGAAGAGAACTGGAAAAGGAAAGAAGCTTAGCAAGGGAAAGAAAGTACACGAAGAAGTAGAGGAAACTATTGAGCAAGAAAAGGCTCAAGGGACTGTCAAAGGAAAGATGATTGCTGAGGAACAAGCTGACATTGAAGAAACCCAGTCAGTTACCATCTTCAAAGCTATTGATGAGTATGCTGGTGAAGAGGAAGAAAGCCATGATGATGAGTATGAAGAAAACACGAGAAGAGCTGTTCTTTGAGTCTACGATGGAAGTGAGAACGACTAAGGTTGGACAGTCATCTGGGACAGCTATGGAAGCATCCTCTCTGATAGCTAAGGTTACCTCAGTTGATGTCACCACATCTAAGGTAATCTCTACCCCCTCTCAAACTCTCAATACTTTCTCTAGGAAGAGAAAATCAGACAAAGACACTTCCCCATCCAAAAGGTTGAAACCAATCAAACCTCAACCCTCCTCATCTAAAGACCAATCTAGTTCACCACATGACTCTGTGGCTCAAGGCATCCTCGGCCTCAATCCGCTTAAACATTAGTCCAAATGAGCCTAGTGTTGAAAAAGAAAGGGGGAATAGTCCTAGCTGCTGAAAAGGATGAGCCTCGGTTAAGGGGAGCAGAGTCCTCCCTCTCCCCCATTCGACGGCTATGCCCTTCTCCTCGGTCATGCATCACCCATTTCAAGCCCCTCGAGATCCTTCCCCCATTCTGAAAACATCTTTAAGGCATACTGAAGGACTATCTTTAGAAGATCCTAAGCATCTCCCTGTTGTTCTTTATTACTTAAGATCCTTGTTAATTGAGGAAGATGTCCAAAAAGCCTTGGATTTAATCGGGAACCGAGAGATAGTGCTAAGAAAGCTAGCATGCAGAACACGAGATCTCAATCCAATCCTGTTGAGCTGCTCAAACCCAAGAATCAAGCGATCCTACCCATGATTCTGAAACCCAACCAGAACCTGTAACACAAGATCCACCTAATCCTACCCCTGAGTTTGAAAATCTTCCAACTTTGTGAACCTTGGATTCTAGGCGTGACATTGATTTTCCTTACCCTCCAAAGATTGAAGGGAGATTACCCACCTTCACGAAATTGCCAATCCTAGCTTAATCCCCAACCCTTGGCTGTTGAGCAAAAATTCCATTATGATCCATGCAAGGAATAGATGTGGGCTTATCATGTTTGCCCATGAGGAATGAAAAAAGTACAGAATAGCTCTCCCTAACTCCTTCTTTCACAAAGCCCCTAGACTAACAAACTTCATGGATATTGCCACCATCATTGATTGGGAAATTTTGTTCTCCCAGCTTCTCTCTTCAAATATCAATGAATGCATCTATATGCCCTCATCCCTGGTTTATGACCTTTGCATTGAGCTTGCCGAAGAAATGTCTTGGAGGATTTGTCTCAATAAATCCATAATCATGGGTTTGTCATTGCAAAGCCAAGCTGTGACTATGTTTCCCCCATCTTCCTCGAGTAACTCCCTCTTTTATTCCCTAAACACCCAGATCTCTCCAAGCCAACCTTCCTCTAACCTTTAACCCTTCAACCTATGTGCCTCCATATCATGTGACCATCTCGGACATGCGAGAGATTCACCGGAGTCAATGATAACCAGAAATGAGACACATTTTGGAAGTCTCATCTGGATCCAAGTACGATAAGAAGGCATTTAAAAGGGAAAGTTGTTGAGTGAGGAAGAAGATGTCAACCTAGGGAAAAGATCCTCTGGTCTTTGCTCCCAATGTTGTCTTGTCAAGTGATGATGAAGATATTGCTCTGTGATGAAACGGCATCGGTTTTCAACCTCTACTGTTCTCACTTTGTCACTACTGGATCCTCCTCTTCATCAAGTTCCACAACCCATCTCTCTTCAAACAAACCCCTTCTTCTCTAACCTATTTGCAGGAATCAAAGGTCAAAGCTCAAAACCTAAGAAGGCTCCCAAATGGGGTAATCAGAGATTAAGAGATGATGAAGAATCTCTCTCCAAGTCGTTCTCAAGGAAAGGCAAGATGAATCCTTCACATATGATGATAAGATGAGTGGGAATGGAGACAATGAGATGTATTACGAGGTGTTGATGACAAGATGAAGAAAGTCTTGCTATTTGAAAGAGAGGAGATCCTTGCGGCAAGAAGAGAAAGAGATGAATTTTTTGATTAAAGAAAATTTTATGTCTTTTTTTTTTTGGATAAGTCTTTTTAAACCCTATCTTACATTTACGCTTTAAAAAACAATGTTTATTTTGGATAATGTGTTTTGTTTTAAAGCTCTTTTGATTGAATCAAGAAGATTGATCTCATCTTCATTGGTATATTCAATTCATGAGTATCTTGCGGTTATATCTTTATTAGATATATTACTTTGCCAAAAAGGAGAGAAATTGTTAGGACCTAACTATGTAAGCCACATAGTTATAAAAGGTTTTGACAAAGAAATATATCATATGTTATCGGCGGCCAAGATAACATATGACTGCAGACTGACTAAGCTCTTAACTTAAAGCGCACATCTTATATATCAACCGGACAGCTATGATTCAACCAATGCAATGATCCATCTCAAAACCAATTATATACATTAATGTATCTATTTACATATGGAGCATTACATATGTGCCTAAACCATCTAGATCAAAGAACTTAGCTTTGACGGCTAAGGTTCTCGAAGCAAGGAGAAGGCTTCATCCACTCGCGGCTATGATCTTCATTCAAGCAGCGATAATGTTCTTATGTGATAATCAAGTTGTGCATTGCCCAAACTTCTCTCAGCGATCTTGCCCGGCTCATCTCCATAAAGATCACATCCATGTTTGCGAGATTCCGGCTATGTTATTTTCCAGTCAACAAAGGCTCTAAATGCATCTCCAACATACACTTACTACCTTGTCTCCTTATCCCCTCCAACGGCTATATTCAAGCCTATAAAAGGATTCCTCCAAGACTGAAGACACTACCCTTTTACACACAACTTCTACAACCTTACCTCCAACCCATCTCAACCTGTAACCAACAATCAAAACAACATTAAGACACTTATGTGACCTCGGGTGTATAAGGCGGTTGTAAAACCACTTAAGGCCCTGACTTTAAGTGGGTATTGTAATTGCTTAGTATAGAGCATAATCCCTAATAGACTGTACTTATTAGGAAGAGGAAGTTCAAGGAACTTACCTATCCAATCCTTTGTAAATCTTAACGGGAACTAGATTTAAGTGGATTGATCTCACTTATCAAGGTTGACAGTGAGGGTGGACGTAGGAGGAGTGAACTCTGAACCACCTTAAAATTCCTTGTGTTCATTTGGTATTATCACACAACACACACACACATCTACACACACATACACCATTCACTTGTCTTTACAATATTCAAACACTTATTATTCCATTGCACATTTAAAACTTGCTTTTAAAACCGGTTAATATCGGACGGCTAAGATCTCACCTCGGAGTGTCAAAAGCTTAGCTTGTCTAACCTTTCAATACGATTAAAGTAAACGGGACCTTTCGAAACTTATCCAAGATATGCACTTCAAAAACCTCCATATACCAAAAGGCGTTATTCTCCACATTCCGAGGTGATACTAAGCCACGACCACGACCTATGGGGTCATGGCGTTCATCGGTTCAATCTGAAAGATTTGTTGAGGGATCGAGCAGGGCATGCAGAATCCCTCAAGTTTATATGCCATTTGGAACAGGGCCCCGCATCTGTGCTGGGCAATATTTTGCAATGGCAGAAATGAAGGTTGTTTTATCACTGATTTTATCAAGGTTTAGCTTCACTCTATCCCAAAGGTATACACACTCTCCTGTCATACGGCTAACTGTAGAGCCAGAACATGGAGTATATCTCAATATAAGCAGATTGTGATCCTGTTCGTCGTTATTCTTTGAAGCTCCTGAAGGAAAAACTACAGATATGTTTTCTCCTTGTGATTATTCTGTTTCTCGTATTTAAGAACTCTTATCTTTTTAAGAGTTTATAACATCAGAACTTTCTCGATGCAGAGATTCTCCTCTTCTATCATAGAAAAGTTTTAGAAAGACTCAATTTGAATTCATTATTTTTTGTCTTACTCAACTGGATGAGCTACAGTTCCTAGTGTCAACCATAGTGGAATAAAAGCCCTTTCGTCTTAATCGTAGCTTTGAATTCGTGATCTGCACCTTTCCATGATCACAGCAATAATTGATCATTGACTCTTTTCGCCCTTAAATCTTAATTAATAGAGACTTTGGCACTTTCATCATTAGGTGGATGCAAGTTTTCCCCATAGTATCCTTACCTGTCCCTCTCTTCTTGCTTCTTTTGTTGTATGATAGCCTGATTACTTCCACCGCTCTTCATTAATCTCCCTATACTTTCCTCTCTTTTTTTTTTCTTAAGAAAATTAATTTCTCTTTTTCTTAAAAATAAATGAATGACTTTTGTTCTACTCCTGTTTCAAACTTTGCCACGTTACCATCACCTATCTTATGTTATTTGTCAATTATGTAACTATCTTGTTAATATCACAATTGATTTTTGCATCTTTTGAAACAAGCAATACCATCCATGCTTTTCCCCTATTTCTGCTTCGGGTAGGTATTATCCCGAACACAATGAATCTTGTGATTCCAATGACTATTCTTCTATTATAGAAGAATTGTTCACTAATTTTAATGAGTCATCTTCTTCCGATCTCTTGGCCACTACCAATTGGTATATTGAGGTTCTTCTCGACTAACTTCATTGTTTTCAAAAACTTCTGTCTCAATCTTCGAAATATTATTTTTCTGAAGCAATATTAATTTCTTATGCTCATCCTATGTGGTTGGGATTCCAATCTCGAAATCGATTTTATTGAATTACTTGGTTATAGTTAGTAGTGCACATATATTAGGAATATGTATATTACATATATTAGTATAGATACCTCTTTTAATATTGTTGTACATATCTTAGGATATTCTTTTAAGAACTAGGACTCTTTTACAGAAACACATTATACATATTGCATAATGAATGGAAAGGGACTCACGTTGAGTCTGAAATTATTTTCGTCCCTCTTTTCTTCCTTCTTCTTTTTCTTTTTGTTCATTGTCTTTTAGTCATAACAGTTGACCCTATTGGGAGTCACAATCATGACCAGTCGACCCAAAAGAAGCAAAAACAAATGTCAATATGGTATGTTATCAAGAATCAAGCAGTTAAAATGAGAATCAACTTCTCCAATCAGGACATAAAGTCTAAAGAAACTGTAGAGACAAAACCAACATTTGACCGCAACAGATAAAATCTTCTCACGCCCATAAAAAAGAGAACCCTTTAAACAAACCAATATTTACCCATTTACACTTCCCCTACTTGGCCATTCTTCCCAATCAACAACATCCTATTTCAAACCTCTAATCAGTATCGTCAATAATTTGTTCAAGTGGCCAAAGAGCTCTAGCTAATGGTATCTGAAAGAGTATAAAATACTCTTGAAATATCTTTTAGATTTTTGTAATTATGGTTTGTATTTTGTACATAGTTAAGTCAAATTAATTTAGGAAATAATTGTGTGTTTTACTTATTTTAGGATTGATTTATTTGACTAATAACTAATCTCTATTCTTAGTATTTATCATTTA